>JADRCD010028845.1:0-10339 GCA_019843815.1 Montemys delectorum
TATATATATATATGAAACTCTAATCAAGCAAGGTATGACAAGAACTTCAAGTCTTTGAAGAAAGAAATTAAATACATATCCAATGATGGAAAGAACTCCCATGCTTATATATCAGTGAGATTATCCTAGTAAATATAGACATCTTACCAAAAGCAATCTAAGGATGCAATGCAATACTCACCAAAATTCTTACACAACACCTTGTAGAACTTGAAATAACAATATTCAACTTTATATGGAAATCAAAAAAGAAAAAGAAAAAAAAAAGGATAGCTAAAACAATCCTGTAAAACGAAAGAACTACTAGAGGTATTCCAATCCTTGATCTCAAGCTATACAACACAGTAATAGCAATAAAACCTCCATGTTATTTCCATAAACACAGGCAGGTTAAACATTGTAATCAAGTTGAAGGTCAAAAAAAAATTCCAATATTCCAAAGGATCCTTGAGTTTTGACAAAGAAGCTGAAATTCTATAGTGGGGAAAAGAAAGCATCATTAGTAAACATTACGTGACTTACTGGTTGTCTGAATGTAGAAGGGTGCAAATAGATCTACAACTATTAGATGGCATAAAACTCAAGTCCAAGTGGATCAAATAACTCAAATTAAAATCAAATACACTAAATCTGATAGAAGAAAAATTGGGGAATTCTCCTGGATGAATTGATACATGAGTCAACTTCCTGAACAGAACACAAAAAGCTTAGGCGCTAAGATCAATAACTAATAAATGTGACCTCATGAAACTGAAAAGCTCTGTAAGGCAAAGGACACCATCAATAAGACAAAATGTCAATGTAGAGAATGGGAAAATTCTTTAATAACACTATACACAACAGAGGGATGATATCCAAAATGTGTATAGAACTCACGAAATTAGACATCCAAATAGCCCAACTAAAAATAACCCAATTTAAAAATGAAATAAAGAGCTAAACTGAGAATTCTCTAAAGAGGACTCCAACGGCTGGGAAGCATTTAAAGAAAGTTAAACAACCTTAGTCATCAGGGAAATGCAAATAAAAATCACTCTACTATTCCATGTTATACCAGTAAGAAGGGCTAAGATCAAATATCAAACAACAGGTCAAGTTGACGAAGATTCAGAGCAAGAGGAACACTCTTCTATTGCTGGTGGGATTGCAAAATTGCACAACAATTTTGGAAATCTATTTGGCAGTTTTTCAGAAAATTTGGTATATTTCTACCTCAAGACCCAGCTATACCACTCCTGGACATGTAATTAACATATGCTCTACCATAACACAAATACACTTGCTCAGCTATATTTATAGCAGCTTTGTTCAGAATAGTCAGAAACTGGAAACAACTTAGATGTCTCTCAACTGAAGAATGGATAAAGAAAATGTAGTAAATTTACACAATAGAATATTACTCGACTATTAAAAACAACGACATCATGAAATTTGAAGACAAGTGGATGGAACTAGAAAATATCATCCTAAGTGAGGTAGCCCAGACTGAAAAAGACATGCATGGTATATATTCACTCCTAAATGGATATTAGCCATAAAGTAAATGATAAACACACTACAATACATAGGCCCAAAGAAACCAAAGAAGAAGGAGAGTCCAAGGGAGGATACTTGAATCTCAGTCAGAAGAGAAAATCAAATTGTCATTGGGGGCAGATAGAGGTAGAGATCTGGGTGGGTGAAGTGAATTTTGGGGGATCAGGTATAGGGAGAGCTGGAGCGGAGGGCCAGGAGAATAAATGGAAACTGGCTGTGGAAGTGGGAATGTGACATCTCTAGTATGTATCAGAGCCCTAGGATTGGGGAGACCCTAGGGAGCCTATTAGGGTGACTCTAGCTGAGATTTCTAGCAGCAGGGGATATGGAGCCCTATGTAAGAAGTATATATGATCTGATTGAGTTTCTGAGACCTGAGGGTTGTTAAATACAAATTGATTTGTTATGACCAAGGTCAACGGCATGGTTGATTATTTTCCATTAGGTTGCTTTGACGTCTTCATATTTCTCTCCCATAATTCTTAATGATATTTCTGACTTTTTTTTTCATGTTCAGACCTTAGGACATAGTGAAAGGAGAATGTAGGTAACGCTTTTTATTACTGATACTAGATTGAATTAGTTTCGGAGCTCCTTGGGCTTGTGGAGGTTTTGCATACTTGCTGCCTAGCATGTGACTTCTGTATATTCTGTTAGTTCTAACAAGTTAATCCCATTAAATGAACATCCTTATCAAATATTCTTACTGGTAGAGTTTAAAACCATTTCAGGAATTTTAAATGTAAGTAATGATTCTCCATTATTAGGACAACATAAAAAGCAAAAAAAAAAAAAAAGAACTTCACAGGGTTCACAGGGTTCATAGTAACACTGTGCATATTTGGGTCATTATACCTACCTAACCTTTATAAGTATGGACAAAATTCAGATTATAATTTTATTTTTAAGATATCCAAGCAAGCGTCATGGAAAGTTATGTTTCCTGGAAAACAATTATAGATTACCAGATATATAGCATGGATATTTTCTGATTTATATAATTTTAAATAAATTTAAAGATACAAAAGAGAGTTTAACTAAAAATTGAACTACATACAAAATGCAAAATAACAAAAAGAACGTTTTGGTCTGTGATGAACATTTAATAACCAAAGCAAATGATACAGATTTAAAAAATTGATGCCTTCAGCTGAAAGTAAAAAGCTATATTTAAGAGAACACAAATAACATGATTCTATTATATAAACATCAAGTAGAGGCAAAACTAATTGAAAGTGGTAAAATCACACCAACGTTTGTTTGGTATATGATGAGGAAAACAGCTGCCAAGAAGAACAACATATTTGTACAAGGTTATATATTCTGCATTTTTATAGTGGTTACAGTTATATTGCTTATTATATTTTTCATAATTTACAAAACTTTAAATGGATAGCCAGGCATAAAGGTACCTTTCATTAATCATTTCAGCCCTTCAGAGTTTATGACATTCGGATTGTGCATTGTAGGATAATCCTAGTTACATAACAAGAATGAAAGTATGTAAATTGAAAGTAGGATTTTTTTATACTTTTATTTTTTCTTACAATTCAGCCGTAGCCATCTCCTGGTTCCCTTCCCACAGTTCCTCCTCACATTCCTCCTCCCTGCTGTATCCAAGAGGATGACCCCCAGCTGCCAGGCCTTTCCACTCCATAGGGCCTCAAGCCTATGGAGAGTCAGGTGTGTCTACTCCATTGAGGCCAGACCAGGCAGTGCTCTGCTATATTCCTGTCAGGGGCCTCAGACCAGCTTGTGTATGATGCCTGTTGGTGGCTCAGTATCTGAGAGATCTCAGGAGTCCTAGTTAATTGAGACTGCTGGTCTTCCTATGGGATTACCCTCTTCCTCTGCTTCTTCCAGTCCTAATTCCTAATTCAACTATATGGGTCCCTGACTTCAGTCTGTTTGTCGGCTGTAAGTATCGCTTCTATTTCAGTCAGCTGCTTCTTGGGCCTCTTGGAGGACAGCCATGCTAGGCTCCTGTCTGTAGGTACACCATAGCAATTGTAATAGTGTCAGGCCTTGGAGACTCCCCTTGAGAATGGGTCCCAAATTTGGCCTGTCACTGGACCTCCTTTCCCTCAGTCTCTTCTCCATTTTTCTCCCTACAGTTCTTTTATGTAGGAACTACTCTGGGTAAGAATTTTTGACTATGGGAAGTCAAACCTTAACAATGTTAACTCAATGATAGGCAAATTATATTTAATGCCATCTCACTCAATAAGTAGTCAGACTTAAATAGATACACATCATGAACTTATATTCAGAAATCAATTTAAGATTAAGATGCAAATTTACAAACACCAAATTGTCATTTTGTCAATAATATAGTAATATTTGAAAATGATGTGGTAGTTTAAATATTAAATCACCCTGCTATAAGTTCACATACTCATATATTTGGTCCCTCAAATGGTATCTGTATTAGGGAAAGTGATGGCACCTTTCAGGATGAAGTACATCAGTACTACTCTACTTCCATATGTCATCTCTCAGCCTCCTGCTTTGATCTCCCCACTATTATATAATCTTCTGGATCTTTCTTCTATAAGATTCTTTAGGTCATGTTATTATATAAAGCAACAAATTTTAATGAAATTAGTAACAAATAATGGGGTATTTTTGTGAAGAAATTTTCATGCTGGTTTTTGGATGGGTGTAGAAGACTTTGTTACTTTTGTTCTGTTATTTATTTATTTATTTATTTATTTATTTATTTTTCCTTCCCTGGCATCTGGGACTTTCTAGTGGTTCCCCTGTTCCCCACCCCTTACTTCTGCATATTTATATTCATTTTTCTGACCCTCTGTACTTCTTTCCTGTCTCTTCCCATCCCTAATCCTACTTTTATGACCCTCTGTACTTCTTTCCTGTCTCTTCCCGTCCCTAATCCTACTTTTATGACCCTCTGTACTTCTTTCCTGTCTCTTCCCATCCCTAATCCTACACACTCTATTACTCTCCCCCTCCTCTTTTCCTCACAGATCCTCCTCCCTCTATCATTCATTATTATTTTGTGCCTACTTCTAAGTAGGATTAGATCCACACTTTGGTCTTCCTTATTGTTAACCTTCATATAGCTTGTGAAGATTTGTACTAAAAAAATGGATTGATGTCTTAAGTAGAAGTTATGTATATACTAAAGTTAAGATTAATGCAGACTCTTGAGGCCCAGTTCAAGAGATTTCAGAGGGTAGCATTTATATTAACAGAAACTGTCCTAGAGGACAGATGTTTTGGAAAAGAATCTGTTTGCCTACTGTTCTTTACCTAAGTACTTGCCTGATAAGTTTTAAAGTATTGGTTTAATTTCTTTGGTGGAAATTTCAAGACAGCATAGCATTGGGTTTCTCATGAGTTTGTCTCATGACTGCTTTCCTTTATTCAGATTTACAATGAAATAGAACATGTGCTATAGAACAAAGTACAAATACACAGTTTGGAAAGAAAAAGAACACAAGGAAGTTTGTTGTTACATTAAAAGCATGTGTTGAAAGAAAGGTTGTAGTTGTTAAGGCAATAACACACTTAAAAAGTGTGGGACCCTCCTGTATTGAAAAAAAAAATGAAAAGGTTGCCTCAAGGGCAAGGGCCCATATAGTTTGATTTCCATCTTCCAAAAAAGTGTAAGTATACTTTTGTTCTTAATAAGCAACTAGAAAAGAATTTTACTGGTATTTGATTTGAGAGGACCAGGATCCACTGCTAGCACATAGTGCAACTTATTTGTATATTTCAAATGGTACTATATATATGTGTCATGGAGGCATGGAAGATGTAAGAGCTAAGAGGTAATGGATTCATCCTCCAGGATTTCAAAAGATCGCTGAGGCCAGGGAATATGTGTCATAACTAGAGTCACTGTAAGAAGAAGGCCCTAAGAGAGAAGGATGTTCCTAGAAGGCATTAAATGAAGCAGTAGAAATAAAGCCTGGACTGCAATGCAGACATGAAGATGTTGAAGATGTCAGAGCCATGAGACATATCCAAAGGAGAGCTGCATACAGGGTGGAAAAACAGGCTAAAGAAAAAAGTATGTTGTAGAAAACAAAGCATGAGGAGTGGAGCCATCTGAGTCTTATGAAATAAATCCCAGATATTGAAAATAGAGCTACTGAATTTTGTCTATATTCCTGAATTTCAAATTTGCATTAGTCCAGCCAGTATTTCTTCATCATGCCTCCATTTCTTCTCTTTGGAATAGGAATGTTTCTTCTGTGCCACTGAATGTTAGAAATAGGTAATTTACTTCTTTGACTTTATAGGATGTTACATTTAAGAGATTGCCCTGAATCTCAAAAGAGATGTTATATTTTTAAACAGTGTTGAGACTGTGAAAGATCATGGAATCTTTAAACTTGGATTAAAAACATTTTGCATTTTTATTTTGTCATGAATCTAAGGGGAGTAAATGTTCATCATGCATAGTAGGCTTATTTATTTGAACATTACTTCCTAGTTGGTGGCATTGTTAAATAATTTTTCGCCTTTATAAAGAAATCAGTCACACTGGATATAGACCTATCTTTCTCATTTCAGTTAATTTTATCTGTATTCACTTTAATTATACATAAAGATAAATCTGAGGTTCTAGGACAATCATATACAAATTTGAGTGTTGATACAAATTCTTCTATAACATATCTCCATATTAGTATACAAACTGTCAGTTTTTCTCAAGAATGAACAATTTTACATATTAATCAAACATTGCAACATATAATTATGTGGAGAGATTGGTTGTAACACCCCTCTGACCAACTGAGCTCCAGGAAGAACAGCAGAATCTTATAACTGCTTGGGGAGAGGGCACCTACATGTCTGTTTCCTGCATTATGTAACAGCCCTATAACTAGTGATGCTGGCCACTAGATAATAATGGACTAGAATTATGACAAATATCTTACAATATATAAAACACGACCATCTAGAAAAACTCAAATATCAATAGTTAGGAAGAGAAACACTGTTCTAGACAGGGATAATTTTGTAGATGAGCAGATTCAGTGCATTACTGTGTCAATTTGCTTTGTAATATATAATTTTATGTTCATAAGGAACATTGAAGTTTTTGTTGTTGTTTGTTGGTTGTGTCAAAGTTTAGAATTTTATACCTTTAATACTGCTATACAAAAAGTTTGGTTGAGATCTCACTTTTTTACATTATTTTTTTCATAAAAAATGTGTCTATCACCTTTCCCTTCCCTTTTGCCTCTTCGGTGTCTTTTGTTTGATTCTTATTGCTGCATACATATATAGAAACAAATGTATAAATACAATCTGCTGAGTCTGTTTTTGTTGTTTGTATATACATGTTTCAGGGATAACGATTTTGAACTGGACAAATAATAAGTGGAATCCTTACAGGAAGAGGCTAATTCTCTCCAAGAAGTAATTGTTTGCCAATAGCTCTTTGTCTATGGGTGGGATCATGTGAAATTTTCTTCGTTTAACATTAGCAAATGTATTGATATTTCCATTTTACCAATTTTGTTTATATAGACATTCCTAGAAAAAAAAATTTTTGGTAGACTTCCTAGTAGTCTGCTCATACAATCTTTCTGTTCCCTCTTCCATGGTGTTCTCTGATCCTGAGAGACAGAAGCTATGATGTAGACATATCCACTAGCACTGGGCTTCACATCATTGCTTGATCTCTCAATTATTTCCAGTTATTGTTTCCTGTGGTGATCTCAATCTGCTATAAAAAGAAGTTTCTCTGATGAGGGATAATAGACACACCTATGCATGTGTATAAGGATATAATTTAAAACATACCCTGAGAGCTTGATTGATGGTTCTAGCAGGTGAATAGATCTACTATTATAGACTCCAAAGACTGGTCCTCCTCTTCGATTGAGCATACAAC
This sequence comes from Montemys delectorum, assembly GCA_019843815.1. Lineage (NCBI taxonomy): Eukaryota > Metazoa > Chordata > Mammalia > Rodentia > Muridae > Montemys > Montemys delectorum. The sequence goes on from JADRCD010028845.1 coordinate 7,409, forward strand.
TGTATGAAAGACCCACATGTGGATGTATTCTTTTTCTTATTTTACTTTGGTGCCAATTTTATATTAATTGATAGAAACTATACATGTTTATATTTTGTCAAGTATATATTTATAAATAATATCTAAAGTTACTGTCTCAATTATGGTGTCTTTTTTTGACACAGAATGTTTAATGTTTATTTTATTCAAATGAGATAATCAATATACCTTTTGCTGAGTAATTTCTACATTATATAATTGATAAATATGTTCTATTGTACTTATTTCAAAAACTTGTGCTATCTTATTCAAACTTACAACTTTTGAAGTTAGAGTGAATTATAATTCTAACAAATAATATCCTGTGAAAATGAGAGTTTTTCTTCTTCCTTTCAAAATCTTGGTGTTATTTTTCAGCTCCTACTGTTTTGGCAGGATTCAATTGTATTAATATTCAGTAATACTTTACTGTAGATTTAAAACATAATTCTTGAAAATAAAGTCATAAAATATGCTATGATATCACACATATCATGTCTCATTACTATGTTAAAGAGTTAATTTCTAGTCCATTATTTGAAAATTTCAGCATTATTGACTGTTGAATATTATCGAATGCTTTTGTGTTATATTAATTCTGTAGAACTTCCTACATGACCACTATATCACTCATTCCTTTCTCTGCTCCATCTACATCATGCTTTTCTGCCAATCATTCTTTATCTCTGCTACATGCATGCACACATATAACCTACTGAGTCTATTCAGCTTTGATTGTATGTGCATGTGTCCTGGACTGATGACATGGTTCTGGAATAACTATATGGAGTCATCCCTGGAGGAAACTATTTGGTTCGTTTCTCAGCAGCCACTGATCACTTATAACTCATCTTCTGGGGTTGGACACCATGGTATTTTTTCTGTCCATGTTGGCATGTCAACTGCTGTTGTCTTTATGTCAGTCTTGTTGAGGCAATCATGTTATTGAGCTTTCATGGGTAAATATTATGTCATACCTTAGAGAAACTATTCAACAGGATGTGTCCTGAACTTCTCACCCTGACAAGCATTTCTCCCGTTTTCCACAATTATCTGTAAAGTTTATTTTTCCACACGTATCCACTGATATAAATATGTGTTTTGTCATCTATCTCTTGGTTTTGCTTATTGAATTGTTAGATATTGAACTGTTAACTGATACTGCATCCTGGAGGAAATCATATTAGATTATGATGTTTATGTTTAGTAACATATTTATCCAGGCAACAGTTCAACATATTTTTAAGCATACATTTGCGAGTGGGAGGCAATGCTCCCCTCTATCTCTAGTTTCAAGCCACGAACTTGGCACAGGTATCTAATTTTCAGTGGAACATTTTTAGTTTCCATCACTCACAGAAATGGAACACCCAGCTGCCATTGGAACACACATATGTGGTGCCAATCAAGCCTTTGGATTCAGTCCCATCTAACACTTGATAATTCTATAGTTCATAGAAGAAATTGTTACTGAATGAAAGAATGAGTTTTACTTTTCTATTTTCATTAGTTATTTCATCATTGTTATGTGCTTAGAGTATAATTATGTCCATGCCAGAACTTAATATAACAACTTTTACATAACATCTGTGGCATTTAATTGTAGTGAAAGTTAGAAATATATTACCTACTAATGGGAAATGTGTTGTAAATTAGGGACTTGATATGATGAACACACTAGTAAAATACCTGTAATACAGTGGGAAAAGTTTAATGATATAATTTTCAGTGAAAAAAACAACTACAATTTGGCCAATGTGTAGAAGCCCACAGTGGATAAGATTCTACACACTATACTTCTCTCTGGTGAAATAAAATCATAACCTTAGTTATTTACCTTTTCTTAGTATATGTTTACAACTACTTTATTAGAGTTTATAATTACTTTATTAAATAATGGTATTAATAAATTAGTACTGTTGCAACTGAATAAAATTTTACATGAAATATGTTGTTATTTGGCAAAAATTGTGTGCTTATTGTATTTCAATGAGCATCACTGATAACTTTCAAAAAACAAACCAAAAAAAAGAAAGAAAATACTTTAACTATAGTAGTAACTGCTGAAGGAGGAAATTGAGAATCAAAGAGTTTTACAAGAGGGAATTGTTCTATATATAAAATTTTACATATTTTTACATATACTTGATGGAAAGATAGTAAAACATTATCTATTGTAAAAATTGGGTGATGTGAATTTAGGAACTTAATGTATTACTATAACTTATAGATAGTTTAAATCATTTTCAATGTTTTAAAATTAACTAATTGAAGAAATGTCTTTATTAGTAATAAAGACTTTGTCTTAAGTACTGTGACTGCTATCAATTATATTACATTTCTTTTGTGCCATATTTTTTGAATCAATTTAATGTCTATTTTAGAATGAATGGGTTTTATATATATACTTATATATATTATATATACATATGTATATATAATATATATGTATATACATACATATATACATATATATTCTATTTCCAAAATTCCCAATAAACAATAGTGCATAGATTAAACATTTCAACAGCCACTAGAGATGTTCTCCTATGTTTTAAAACTGTGAATATATATATATATGATATATATATATATCATATATATGTAAATATTAGAGGAAAAATGTGAAGAGGTAATGACTGAACTGGACGTATTCATAAATAATAAAGTAAGCTTCAACTAAAAATGACTTTATACTTTTTTTTTTTCAAAATTCCAAACTTCAAGGGAGAAAATTTGGATGATACTCGTAAAAGTAATTGCATCAAACCTGGATTTTGATACATAGTTTTATGAATAAATAAAAGAAGGTATACTGTCTTGTAATAAAAGCTTAACATTACAGAGTAGAAAAGATAAGAGTCTTTCCAAGTCAACACTTCTTAAAATCAATGAATGACGTAAATTCATAAA
>JADRCD010028852.1:0-11737 GCA_019843815.1 Montemys delectorum
ATATTTCCATAGGTAATCATTGAATATATTTTGATTCAAATTTATCTGTTTCAATCTCTTTCAGTAATGTAGGTAGCTTTCCTTCTAAAAGTTTTGTTATTACATAATAAAATTATAAATCATTTTATATATATAATTTTTTCCATTGTGTTAACTACCTTTTCAGTGATGGCATTTTTTTTCCTACAAAATCCTTTGTTTTCTTGGGGTCTCATTTATGTCCATATTTTTCCCTTTTTACTGTGTATTTTTGGTAACAAACTAAGTGGGTTCTGTCTTACTGAAGGTGATAAAGTTTTATTACTGTATTTTCATCTGAGACTTACAGTTGGGTTTCATGTACAATTTTGACTCATTTTTCGTTCTTCTTTGTACACAATGTCAGTGAGGTGTACAGCTTCATTCTTTTGCAAGTAGAAATCTAGTTGATGCTGAAATGTTTCTTGACAACTTTATCTGTCAATGAATTATCTGGATGTTCCTATAGAAAACACATTATTGAACATAAATCGAAGCACATATTTTCAGACATTCAATTGACCTTTAAGGAAATTCTTATATAGATCTCCATGTCCTATTTATCATTTCAATGTGTAATAATTATTGAAATAAGAAAGCATGAGCCCTCTAACATTGCTCTTCATTATCAAGATGGTTTTTATTATCCATGGCATTTAAGTAGTCTATATAACTGACTCAGCTTTCCAGTTGTCATTGAAACGGTCAGCTGGTATTTTCACAAGAAATGTAAGCAATATGTAAATAAAGTTGCATTATGTCTTGCTTATGGTTTTATTGCTGTGAAGACACTATGACCACAGCAGTTCTTATAAAGGAAAGGATTTAATTGCAGCTTCCTCACAGTTTCAGAGCTTTAGTGCATTATCAGCTTGGGTAGAAGCACAGAGGCTCACAGGTGACATGGTGCTGAAGAAGGAGATGAGAGTTCTACACGTGTATCTGCAAACAATAAGAAGAAAAAGAGAGCCCCTAGGCCTGATTTGGGTTTCTGAAACCTCAAAGCTCACCCTTCAGTGACATACTTCCTCTAACACCCACAACTACCTCAGCAAGGCTATATGTCCTAATCCTTTCAAACGATCCCATCTCCTATGAGCATGGGGTGGGGAGCATTTTAATTCATACTACCAAACAATATGTAGTCACAAGTATAACATTAATTACTAATCATGTTATGAATTTTGTATATTAGATATTCTTAATTTTTTAATCACCTTTTCAGTTTTCCAGCCGCAGTATAAATGTTTATGTAATTCTTTTGTTATTTTAATTTCTAAATATTTTATATTTAGCAGTTATAAAAATGAATCCCTTGATCACTGGCATGGTAGACATGCACTATGTTAGAAATGTACATCCTACATCCAATATAGCTTTTTCTTTGTTTTGTTTTAAACTACATTGTTTTCTTGGTTTCATAGTGATGTAGCTATGTACTTTCATACATTCCATTTTCATATTGATACTTCACCTATAGTTTGTTTCAAATTATTAGTTCAATTACTGTCTACTATTTTAATGGAGTATTACTTTTTTCAAATGTTTCCAATATCTGTTGAGCCGTTCATATAATTCAATAGTCTTGACTAATATACAGAAATATGTATATATAATATATATATAAAGAAATATTATATTTCTTTTTCTATTTTCTTTCTTTTTTAATTAATCATTTTATTTTATTTTTTACATTTCAAATGATATTCCCACTTCCCTGCTACGCCTTCACAGACATCCCTCCCTTTTGCCTCTATGAGGTTGCTCCTCTACCCACTTACCCATTCATGCCTTACAGTTCTAGCATCCCCCTGTGCTAGGGCTTGAAGCCTCCACAAGATCAAGGGTCCTTACTCACATTTATGTTAGACAAGGTTATCCTCTGCTACATATGTATCTGGAGGCATGTATAGTCTTTGGTTGGTGGTTTAGTCCTTGGGAGCTCTGGGTAGTCCAGTTGGTTGATACTGTTGTTCTTCCTATGGGGTTGCAATCCACTTCTGCTCCTTCAGTACTTCCCTTAGCACTTCCATTGGGAACCCCAGGCTCAGTCCAATGATTGGAAGTGGCTATCTGCATTTGTATTAGTCAGGTGCTGGTGTAACCCCCCAGGGAACAGCCATACCAGGCTTCTGTTTGAAAGATCTTGGCTTCAACAATAGGGTTAGGAGGATAATGTCTGCAGATGGGATGGATCCCTATGTGGGGCAGTATCTGGATGACCTTTCAATCAGTCTCTGTTTCATTTTTTATTCTTGTTTTTCTTTGGAAAAGAACATTTCTGGGTTAAAATTTTCGAGATAAGTGGATGGACCGATCCTTAAATTGCGGGCCTTGCCTATCTTCTGTAGTTGCTTTCCATAAGTTCTATCTCCCCTTTGTTTTGTATTTTGACTAAAGTCATTCCCATTGGGTCCTGGGAGCCTCTCACTTCTCTAGAGTCTGAGTCTTATTAGTGGCTACCCCCAGTTCCCCTTCTGCCACAGCTACCTGTTTCTATTCAATTTCCTGTCCCTCTATACTACGCTCCTATCCAGTCCAATACTTGATCCTGCCTCCCATTTTCCCTCGCTCTCCACTCTCCCTCCCAGACCCCTCCCTTCCTCCATATCCTGTGATTATTTTGTTCAACATTCTGTGTAGGATTTAAGCATCTACACATTAGCCTTCCCTCTTCTAAAGCTCCATATGGTTTATGGATTGTATCATGGTTATTCTGAGCTTTTGTGCTAATAGCCACTTATCAGTGAGTACATACCCTGTCTGTTCTTTGTGTCTGGGTTACCTTATTCAGGATATTTTTTAGTTCCATCCATTTGCCTGCAAATTTCATGAAGTCATTTTTTTAATAGCAGAGTAATATGACATTGTGCAAATGGACCACATTTTCTGTATCCATTTTTTCTATTGAGGGACATCTGGGTTTTTTTTTTTCAAGCTTTTGGCAATTACAAATAAGGTTGCTGTGAACATAATGGAGCATGAGTCCTTGTTACGTGTTGGAATATATTTTGTGTATATACCCATAGGTGGTATAGCTTGGTCCTCAGGTAGTACTATATTCAATTTTCTGAGGAACTGCCAGACTGATTTCCAGAGTGGTTGTACCAGCTTGCAATCCCACTTTCAATAGAGGAGTGTTCCTTCTTCACATCCTCACCAGCATGTGCTGTCACCTGAATTTTTGATCTTAGCCATTCTGACTGGTGGGAGGTGGGATCTCAGGATTGTTTTGATTTTCATTTCCCTGATGACTAAAGATGTTGAACATTTCCTTAGATGCTTCTCAGCCATTTGGTATTCCACAGTTGAGAACTTTTTGTTTAACATTGTACCCCATTTTTTAATGAGGTGATTTGGTTTTCTGGAGTCTAACTCCTTGAGTTCTTTATATATATTTGATATTAGCCCTTTATTGGTTGTAGGGTTGATAAAGATCTTTTTCCAAGCTGTTGGTTGCTGTTTTGTCCTATTGAAAGTGTCCTTTGCCTTACAGAAGCTTTGCAATTTTATGAGATCCTAATTGTCAATTCTTGATCTTAAAGCATAAGTCATAAGTGGTATTGTATGAAAAACAACACACAAAATGAAAATTTTTGAGGGATTGGTATAATACAGGTCTTTTCCAGTTTACCACAGTGACAATAGTGTTGATGTGTCAATACCATATTCAGAGGTAAGGTATTTCACAGGGTGACTTTGGATGGTTCTTGAGTAAAATTGAGTCCTGTAAAGAAGCAACAAGGTATTATAACACCTGAGCCATCTTTTCAAATTCTTACTCTGCTTCTTTTACTATCTTTCCTAGAATAAAATAACCATTTCTATTTCCAGTAACATTTTTATTAATGTTCATTTTGTGCAATATTAGTGTAACCACTGTGACTAATTTGAAAAGTTTTATTTGACATAACAATTCTATCGAATTTATCTCAGAACTACTTCAATATTCAACATGTCTATAGGCTCAATGGAATTATATCATGATTTTTATTAATTTTCTCATTCTACTAGCACCATCCTTTTAATTAAGAATGTTTAATATGGGTAAATTTGATGCAATTACATTTTATATCAAACCTACAGACAACATTCATTTAAATGGAGAGAAAATCAAACAATTTCACTAAAATTGGGAACAAGTCAAAGATGTCCATTGTCTCCATATCTAGTAAGTATAGTACTTGAAGTGTTACATAGACAAATAAGACAACTGAAGGAGACCAACATGAATAATTTTACGGGAAGAAGTAAAAATATCATTATTAGCAGAAGATATGATAATATGTGAGTGAATATAAAAATTATACTGGGGAACACTTACAGTAGATAAACACTTTCAGTAGAGAGAATGGTTACAAGATTAACTCAAGAAATCAATACTCTCCTTTATGAAAATTAGGAATAAATCAGGGAAACAAAATCTCTTGCAATAGAATCAAATATTATGACCTATCTTAACGTAACACTAACAAACCAAATAAAAGACATGTATGACAAAAATTTTAAAGCTTTTAAGAAAAATTGAAAAAGATATCAAAAGATGAAAAGATCATCCTTGTTATGGATTGGTAGGATGAACATAGTAAAAATGGTCATCCAAACTAAAGCAATCTACAGATTCAAGACAATCCCCCCACAAACTTCCAACATAATTCTTTATAGTCTTTGAAAGGACAATTTTCAACTACATATGGAAAAACCTAAAAGCCAGAACAAAACAATCTGGAGCAAAAAAAGAACTGCTATAGGTCTTACTATTCCTGATTTCAGGTTATGTTACAGAGTTAGTATAATAAGAAAAATACATAGTATTGCTAGAAAAAACAGATATATTAATCAATAGATTTGAAATGAAGTTCCAAACTAAAGTCCAAAGACATATCTGCTCCCTTTACCTCTGAAAGGATTCTCCCATATTTAGCATCACCCTTCCCTGGGGCATCAAGTCTCAACTGGATTAGGCACATCCTCTCCCACTGAGGTCAGACAAGGCAGTCCTCTGCTACTTATGTGCCAGGAACCTTGGACCAGCCCATGTATGCTCTTTGGTTGGTGACTTAGTCTCTGGGAGCTCCAAGGGGTCAAAGTTAATTGATACTATCCACCTGCCTATGAGTTTGCCATCCCTTTCAATTCTTTCAGCCCCTCCTCTAACTCTTCCACAGGGGTTGTCCACCTCAGTCCAATGGTTGGCTGTAATCATTTACATCCTTCACAGAAACCATTTCAGAGGACAACCATGCTAGGCTCCTGTCTATGAGCACAACATAGCATCAGTAGTAGTATCAGGATTTGGTGCTTGAGCATGGGATGGATTCCAAGTTGGGTCAATGGTTGGCCATTCCTCCAGTCTCTGCTCCTTTTTTCCTTGCATTTCCTTTGAAAAGGAATAATTTTGGGTCAAAATTTTTGAAGGTGGGTTTATGTTGTCATTCCTCCATTGGGGTCCTGTCTAACTACTGAAGGTAGTCTCTTCAGGTTCCTGTGGACAGGCAAGGTTTCCATGGCTAGACTGGGGTACATTCAATTGAGTTGTTTACAAAAGTGACCCTATAGAAATCCCCAATTCAGGCTTTTGCATACTAATAGTTGTCCTCTGAAAACTGCCAGTGGGGCCCTATTAATGAGGACAATATCAACAAACCTCATTGAACATGACGAAATCTACCTGGTTCCTACATGGAAAATTTACCTCTGTGTTCTAGTCTCTTTAGTGTTGGGAGGTACATTTCAAGCTACTGCTACTGAAAAAGAGTAACATGGACACCAAACAAACAATACCTTTGTCCTACACTGAAACTAATAGAAGAGAAAGTGGGGAAGAGCCTTGAATACATGGACACAGGGGAAAATTCCTGAACAGAGTACCAATGGCTTATGCGCTAAGATCAAGAATTGACAAATGGGACCTCATAAAATTTCTTTAGGCAAAAGACACTGTCAGTAGGACAAAAACAGCAACAAACAGATTGGGAAAAGATCTTTACTAATCCTACATTTGATAGAGTGTTTCTATACAATATATACAAAGAACTCAAGAAAGTAGACTCCAGAGAACCAAATAACCCTATTAAAATATGGAGTATAGAGCTAAACAAAGAATTCTCAACTGAGGAATAATGAATGGCTGAGAAGCACCTAAAAAATGTTCAACATCCTTAGTCATCAGGGAACTGCAAATTAAAACAACCCTGAGATTCCATCTCACACCAGTCAGAATGACAAGGATCAAATCCTCAGGTGACAGCAGATGCTGGAGAGGTTGTGGAGAAAGAGGAACACTCCTTCATTGATGGTGGGATTGCAAGCTGGTACAATCACTCTGGAAATCAGTTTGGACATAGTCCTACCTGAAGACCCAGCAGTATCACTCCTGGGCAGAAGATGCTTCAACATGTAATAAGGACACATGCTCCACTATGTTCATAGCAGCATTATTTATAATAGCCAGAAGCAAGAAAGAACCCAGATGTCCCTCAACAGAGTAATGGATACAGAAAATTTACTACATTGATACAATAGCATACTACTCAGCTATTAAAAACAATGAATTTATGAAATTCTTAGGGAAATGGATGGATCTGGAGAATATCATCCTGAGTGAGGTAACCCAATCACAAAAGAACACACATGGTATACATCACAGATAAGTGAATATTAGCCCGTAAGCTCAGAATTTGCAAGATACAATCCACAAACCACAAGACACTCAAGAAGAAGGAAGACCTAATTGTGGATAATTTGATCCTTTTTAGAAGAAGGAACAAAACACCCATGAAAAGAGTTGCAGAGACAATGTGTGGAGCACATACTGAAGGAAGAACAATCCAGAGACTACATCACCTGGGGATCCTTTCTATATACAATCACTAAACCCAGACACTATTGTGGATGCCAGCAAGTACTGGCTAGCAGGAGCCCGATGTAGCTGTCTCCTGAGAGGCTCTGCCAGTGCCTGACTAATACAGAAGTAGAGGCTCACAGCCATCCATTGGACAAAATACAGAGTCCCCAATGAAGGAGCTAGAGAAAGGACTCAAGAAGGTGTAGGGCTTTGCAGTCCCATAGGAAGAACCACAATGTGAAGTAACCAGTACCCCCAGAGTTCCAGGGACTAAACCAGCAACCAAAGCATACACATGGTAGGACTCATGGCTCCAGCAGCATATGTATAGCAGAGGATGATCTAGCTGGTCATCAATGAGAGGAGAGGCCCTTGGTACTGTGAAGGCTCTATGTCCCAGTGTAGGGGAATGCCCAGGCCAGGGACTAGGAGAGGGTGGGTTGGTGAGCAGGGGTTGAGGGGAGGGTATAGGTTTTTTTTTTCCCAGAGGAGAAACAAGGAAAGTGGATATTATTTGAAATGTAAATAAAGAAAATATCTAATAAAGAAAGAAAGAAAATTCTCATACGCAAATAAATACTGAATATCTCAACCAATCCTAATTAATGATATCATGTATAATAAGTACAGAAAGGCATAGTAGTTTTATATGAACTCCTTAAATGAAAACTCTCAAATCCAATTGAAAGGGCTCCTTTTATTATTCTTAGCAACTGGCCTGCTAATTTCAAATATTATAATTTTCTAAGCTTTAAGATTTTAAATAAAATTATGAATCTAGATTAAAAGCCAGAGAAAATTCTTACCAGTGTGTGGTATTTTGAATTGGAATGGCTCTGAGAAGCTAATAGATTTGAATTTTTAGCCAGCAGAGAGTGGTACTACATGACAGAGATTAGGAGATGTGGCCATGTTAAAGTAGGTGTGGCCTTCCTGGGGGAAGTACATCCCTGGGGCTGGGCTTTGGGATCTCAATTGTTCAAGCCAGGCCCGGTGTCTTCCTTTGCCTGTTTCACAGCTACTAATCAACACCATGTTTGTTTCCATGGCTTCATGCTTCCTGCCTTGATGACAATTGACTAAACCTCTAAACTGTAAGCAAACCCCAAGTGAATTCTTTGCCTTGGTCATGGTGCATCTTCACAGGAATAGAAAATACAACTAAGATAAGCATTCTTCCTGGGTATTCAATTTTCTGACAACAAAACTGTTCAGAGATATAATTTTTAATATTTAATTACATATAGATTTGTGATTTAACTAGTTTATTAGGAAGTTGAAAATACTATAATTACACAAAGGTTGAAAAAGAATTTTGAGTTTGTTATATGATTAAACTATTAGAATGAGCTAACAATATATATATATTCTTTAAAAATGATGCAATTATCAAAGTTTTATAATAATGTCTACTTACTGCTTATTTCATGCCATTATATTTTCCTTTCCCCTACTTTCTTAACGTCTTCTTTTATATTAAATAGTTATTATGTAATATAACTTATTAATTCCCTTCCCATTTTCCTCAGTGTATTTTAGTTAATTTCTTAAGAGATTTTCTTAGATATGATGGTGTTCATGTCAACATAAATATGTAACTTTAAATAGTTTCCTTATCTTTTGATTAATAGCAACATAATTTTATTTATTCATTAAAAACTGAGTGGATATGTAGATATTGTGAGTATGGTAAACATACATATGTTCAGGCCTGAGTGCTCACGAACATTTATAGAGGCAGCAGTATTATATTGATTAGCCTCCAATTACTCTCTGCTTTATCTTTTTGAGGCAGATTCCCTCCTTCACCTGAAATACACAATTTTTATACTAGAATTACACCCAACAAGTCACAAAGATCCTCCTGTCTCAGCCAACAGAATGCTGTATTTTAGGTACATACAAATGTATATGTGTTTTATCTCAAATGTACTAGGTTCTGAAACCACATCCTCCTCACTGTATAAGCTACTGTTCTTAAGCATTATATGTCTCTTGAATATATATATATATATATATATATATATATATATTATATATATATTCTCATATAAAGGCTATAGTTCAATCTACTGTACTTTTATTGTCATATTTATTTACTTTACATTCCTATTGCAGCTTTCCCTCCATCCTTTCCAATAACTCCCTCTTACCTCACCTCTCCCTAAGCCACTCCTCTTCTCTTTCTCCTCAGAAAACCAGGGGCTTCCCATGGATATCAACCAACTTTGGTATATCAAGTTACAGTAATATTAGGCACATCTTCTGTTGAGGTTAGACATGGCAGCCCAGTTACAAAACAGGATCTAAGTACAGGCAATGTAGTAAGAGACAACCCCTGTTCTTACTTGAGGGGTCTTACATGAAGCTCCTTCAATCCTTCCTCTCCCATTCCACAGGATTACACATCCTTAGTTTAATATTTGCATGTATGTCTATGTGTCTGTTTCCATCAGTTGTTGAGTGAGTGGCTCTGATAACAGTTATGCTAGTCTTATGTTTTCAAGAATAGCAGACTATCATTAATAGTGTCATAGATGGATTCTCTTTCATGATATGGGTTGCAGACTTGTCCATTCATTGGTTGGCCATTTCCGCAATTTCTGCTCCATTTTTATCCCTGCACATTGTTGTTCCTAGTTTTTGATGTCCAAATACTTCTACTGGAAGTTTTGCTGGTTATAGGAGTTGGCTGGGTCAGGGTGCATATCCCCCATTGCTACGAGTCTTAGCTAGACCATCCTAATAGATTCCTGTGAGTTTCCATTGTCTTACATTCCTAAGTTGTGCCAGAGATTCTCTCTCAACCCAATTTTCTCTCCCAGTACACTTTCCCTAAACTCTTTCCACACCTTGTCCTATGGTTCCTGTTCCCAGTACCTCCTAAACCAAGTACTTTCCTCCATCTACTCCCCATGTTTAATTTATTTCCTATTCTCAGGGAGATTGAAATACCTACACCCCTTGGATTCTCATTGTTACTTAGCTTTTTTGGATCTACAATTTGAAGCATAATTATTCTGTACTTATGACTAATATCTACTTATAAGTAACTACATACCATGTTTGTCTTTCTTGGTCTGGGTGACTTCACTCAGGATGGTCTTGTCTAGTTCCATCCATTTGCCTGAAAATTTCATGATCTCATTGTTTTTAATGTCTGAGTAATACTCCATTTTGTAATTATATCTTTATTTTCTTTGTCCATTCTTCACTTGGGTGACATCTAGTTGTTTCCAGTTTCTGGCTATTACAAACAAAACTGTTCTTAACATAGGTGAGCAAGTGTCAATGTGGTATGACGGAGCATCTTTTGAGTATATGCCCAGGAGTGGTACAGCTAAGTCTTGAGGTTTAGCTCTTATCGCATTTCTGAAAAACTGACAAATTGGTTTCCAAAGTGCTTATTTAAGCATTCACTCCCACCGACAATGGAGGAATGGAGTGCTCACCTTGCTCCACATCCTGATCAGCAGGAGCCGTAGCTTGACTTCATGATCGTAGCCATTCTGATGGTATAAGGGGGAATCTCAGAGGTGTGTTGGCTTGCTTTTCTCTGATGAGTAAGAATATTAAACATTTCTTTAAGTGCTTCTTGGCCACTGGAAATTCCTCTGTTAAGAGTTCTTTGTTTACCTCTGTACCTCAATATTTAATTGGGTTATTTGGCTCATTGATATCTGCTTTCTTGAGTTCCTTTTATATTTTGGATATTAGTCATCTGTTGGATAAGGGGTGATGTAAAACTTTTCTCATTCTGTTAGTTGCTATTTTGTCCTTTTGATGGGGTACTTTGCCTGACAGAAGCTTTTGAATTTCAGGAGGTTCCATTTATTAATTGTTAGTATTGTTGCCTGAGATGTTGGTATTGGGTTCAGGAAATTGTCTCCTGCACCAATATGTTCAAGTCTACTTCCTACTTTCTCTTCTACAATATATACGGTATCTGGTTTTATGTTGAAGATCCTCTTTCATTTGAGTTTGTGTAGGGTGACAGACAAGGACCTATTTGAATTCTTCTATGAAGATATCTGATTAGTCTACTACTATCTTTGAAGATGATTTCTTTGTTCCATTGTATAGTTTTGGCTTAATTGGCAAAAACCAAAATGTATAGGAATGAATGTCTCATTTATTCCCTTGGAGGAAAGGATAAGTTGGGAGGCATACTCAAGATTTACAAATAAATGTCTTGGGTTGAGCCAAGGCCATTTCTAACTATCCCTTGGCCTACACCTGGAAGCACCTTACCTCCTTAAAAATATAATCTTTGCAAGCCCAGACCTTAAAGGCTTCAGCTTCCATCTTCCTTTGGATAACCTAGGCTTAGAATATATTAGCCTTTAAGAATACCTGAGCTGGCTGTTTAAGTTCAACTCTTCTGGATCAAACTCTCTTCAATCTGACTGATTCAAATTGGCTATTCTCAGATTCTGACTCCATTGATCTGCTTGCAAAATCTGTATCTGAATTCCTCAAACTAAACAGACTGACTACCAAAATCAAACAGAAATGTACAAACAGCACAAACTTAACTCGGCTCAACTGCATTCCAATGAACTGCACAGAACTCATCTTCACTCAACTGCATTCAGCTGAACTTCACTTAACTAAAATGAACTCCCCTTCAGTCCTTTAATGCACTGCTCTTAAGTACCCTCTCTTTCCTGTTTGTTCCCTGAATATTAGGCATATCCTGTCTCTGACTCATTCTACCAAAACTTTCTCTGCCATTCAATTAGATGCCATTGTTTGAGATTAAAGGTGTATACTAAGGGCATATCTGTTTTCCAGCTGGATCAACCAGACTTTGGTCTTTGGAGGTAATTCCTTGCCAGAATAGCCATGTTGCTTTATAAAAAATCCTCTATA
>JADRCD010028860.1:0-10832 GCA_019843815.1 Montemys delectorum
AGAAAATTGTCCATTTCATCCAGGTTTTCCAGTTTTGTTGAGTATAGACTTTTGTAGTAGGATCTCATGATATTTTGGATTTCCTTAGTGTCTGTTGTTATGTCTCCCTTTTCATTTCTGATCTTGTTAATTAGGAGACTATCTCTGTGACCTTTAGTTAGTCTGGCTAAGGGTTTATCTATTTTGTTGACTTTCTCAAAGAACCAGCTCCTGGTTTGGTTGATTCTTTGCATAGTTCTTTTTGTTTCTATTTGGTTGATTTCAGCCCCGAGTTTGATTATTTCCTGCCTTTGACTCCTCTTGGGTGAATTTGCTTCTTTTTGTTCTAGCGCCTTCAGGTGTGCTGTCAAATTGCTGGTGTATGCTCTCTCCAGTTTCTTTTTGGAGGCACTTAAAGCTGTGAATTTTCCTCTTAGGACTGCTTTCATTGTGTCCCATAAGTTTGGGTACGTTGTGGCTTCATTTTCATTAAACTCTAGAAAGTCTTTAATTTCTTTCTTTATTTCTTCCTTGACCAAGTTATCATTGAGTAGAATGTTGGTAAGCTTCCACGTGTATGTGTGCATTCTATTGTTTATGTTGTTATTGAGGAACAGCCTTAGTCCATGGGGAACTGATAGGATACAAGGAATTATTTCAATCTTCTTGTATCTGTTGAGGCCTGATTTGTGACCAATTACATGGTCAGTTTTAGAGAAGGTACCATAAGGTGCTGAGAAGAAGGTATATCTTTTTGTTTTAGGATAAAAATTCTATAGATATCTGTTAAATCCATCTGTTTCATAATTTCTGTTAGTCTCACTGTGTCCTTGTTTAGTTTCTGTTTCCATGATTTGTCCATTGCAGAGAGTGGGGTGTTGAAATCTCCCACTACTATTGTGTGCATTGTAATGTGTGCTTTGAGCTTTAGTAAAGTTTCTTTTATGAATGTAGATGCCCTTGCATTTGGCGCATAGAGGTTCAGAATTGAGAGTTCCTCTTGGTAGATCATACCTTTGATGAATATGAAATGTCCCTCCTTATCTTTTTTGATCACTTTAAGGTTAAAGTCGATTTTATTCTATTTAGAATGGCTACTCCAGCTTTTTTCTTGGGACCATTGGCTTGGAGAATTGTTTTCCAGCCTTTTCTTCTGAGGTAGTGTCTGTCTTTGTCACTGAGGTGGATTTCCTGTATGCAGCAAAATGTTGGGTCCTGTTTACGCACCCAATCTGATAGTCTATGTCTTTTTATTGGTGAATTGATTCCATTGATATTAATAGATATTAAGGAAAAGTAATTGTTGCTTCCTGTTATTTTTGTTTTTAGTCTGGAATTCCGTTCATGTGTCTATCTTCTTTTAGTTTTGTTGGAAGATTATATTTTTGCTTTTTCGGGGATGTAGTTCCCCTCCTTGTGTTGGAGTTTTCCATTTATTACCCTTTGAAGGGCTGGATTTGTGGAAATATATTGTGTGAATTTGGTTTTGTCATGGAATACTTTGTTTTCTCCACCTATGGTCATTGAGAGTTTTGCTGGGTATAGTAGTCTGGGTTAGCATTTGTATTCTTGTAGGTTCTGTATGACATCTTCCCAG
Source organism: Montemys delectorum (assembly GCA_019843815.1). Lineage (NCBI taxonomy): Eukaryota > Metazoa > Chordata > Mammalia > Rodentia > Muridae > Montemys > Montemys delectorum. Next base: position 1,577 of record JADRCD010028860.1, read on the forward strand.
GATCTTCTAGCTTTCATAGTCTCTGGTGAGAAGTCTGGTGTAATTCGGATAGGCCTGCCTATATGTTTATATGTTACTTGACCTTTTTCCCTTACTGCTTTTAGTATTCTTTCTTTGTTTTGTGCATTTGTTGTTTAGACTATTATGTGGCAGGAGGAATTTCTTTTCTGGTCCAGTCTATTTGGAGTTTTATAGGCTTCTTGTATGTTCATGGGCATCTCTTTCTTTAAGTTAGGGAAGTTTTCTTCTATAATTTTGTTGAAGATATTTATTGGCCCTTTAAGTTGGAGGTGTTCACTCTCTTCTATATCTATTTTCCTTAGGTTTGGTCTTCCCATTGTGTCCTAGATTTCCTGGATGTTTTGGGTTAGGGTCTTTTTGCATTTTGCATTTTCTTTGACTGTTGTGTCAATGTTTTCTATGGTGTCTTCTGCCCCTGAGATTCTCTCTTCTATCTCTTGTATTCTGTTGGTGATGCTTGCATCTATGTTTCCTGACTTCTTTCCTAAGAGTTCTAACTCCAGAGTTGTCTCTTTTTATGATTTCTTTATTGTTTCTACTTCCATTTTTAGGTTTTGGATGGTTTTACTCAATTCCTTCACCTGTTTGTTTGTGTTTTCCTGCAATTCCTTAAGGAATTTTTGAGTTTGCTCTTTAAGGGCTTCTATTTGTTTACTTGTGATCTCCTGTAATTCTTTATGGGATTTTTTTGTTTCCTCTTTAAGGACTTTTGTACCTCTTTACCTGTGTTCCCCTGTATTTCTTTAAGGGAGTTATTCACGTCCTTCTTAAGTTCCTCTGTCAGCATTGTGAGATATGATTTTAGATCCAAATCTTGATTTTCCAGTGTTTTGGTATATCCAGGACTTGCTGCGGTGGGAGTACTAGGTTCTGATGAAGCCATGCAGTCTTGGTTTCTGTTGGTAGGATTCTTGCGTTTGCCTTTCACCATCTCTTGATCTCTGGTGTTAGATGTTCTTGGTGTCTCTGACTAGAGCTTGTCCTGTCCCTGCCACCCTGTGCCCTGCAACTCCTGGCTAGTCACTGAGTCTCTGGGTTAGAGCACTCCCTAGAGGCAGGCCCTCCACTTGCAAGGAGTGGGTAGAGAGGGTCGCTGATCCACCTCTGTCACTTGAAGCTGAGAGAATCCTGTCCCTGTTGCCCTGAGACTCCCTTGCAACTCCTGAGGCCTGTGCCTCCTGACTGGCCCCGCCTAAGAAAGTCAGCGGAGAGAAAAAGGCGGATCTCACCTGAGTCTCTGGGTTAAAGCAAGCCCTGGAGGCAGGCCCTCCACTTGCAGGGAAGGGGCAGAGAGGGTCACTGATCCAGCTCTGTCACTCAGAAGCTGAGAGGATCCTGTTCCTGCCACCCCGAGACTCCCCTGTGACTCCTCAAAAGAGTCTTTTATTTTTCCCCCAGGGTTTGAGATTCAATGGTTATTATACAGATAATTGGGATATAACACAAGACATTCTGTTGATACAACATAGAAACCTACACTAAGTTTTAGAGAAAAGGTTATTATTTATCTTTTTAATGTCTGTGGATGTTTGATCTACATGTAAGTCTGTACACTGGCTCAGAAACTGGAAGAGGGCATCATATTCTCTGGAACTTCAGTCACAGATGATTGTGAGCCACTGAAGTGGAAACTTAAGGGTTCTCTGAAAAGCCAGTTGGATGGTGTTTCGCTGGGGCAAACATGTGAAAGAACATTTAGCTGAAGTAGACACAGGTGAAAGCTAAGTCACACTTGTGAAAGGATGAAGACTGAGGCAGACATGTGAAAGAATGCTCTTCTAAAGCATGCATGTGAAAACACACATGATGAAGGGTTCTTCACTAAGGACATGCATGCATTTGTCCACCTTACATTGCATAGTGGAACGGCTTATTGTTGGGACTCCATATAGAGAAATGTACCAAGAAACTAATGGTGGTGTGCTATAGTTTCTTGCTACTTCCAAGGACTTGGGCTGATTGGCAGAGTAATGTCAGCTGAGACAGACCCATGTGCTGAGGCAAGACCTGTGGAGAACATACAATGTTTGGAGGGTATAAATAGGACTTGACGGACAGTGATGGAGACTGAGCTTGAGCTTATAGAGCTAGCTGTGCATTGCTTGTTGGTCTTGCGTCTCTGCTGATCTTCACTCTGCTGAGAGAGGCACAGCTGAGAACTTCTGCTATCTCTGTTGATTCCTCCTGCTGACTTGTGCTGAGGCTGAGGCTTGGCTGTCTCTCCTAGGTAGTGCCACCACTGCTGATTTGTGTTGGTTATCCTGACATTCCTGAACTGGACTGCCCGTGGATCAAGCTGCTGCTGCTGACCTATGTCTGACTACACCGATGGGAGTTGCTCCAAAGAACCATTTCAAGACATGTTCACTTCTGCTGTATCCTTTCTTTTCCACTACCCCTGGTGGGTGGTGGGCTAAAAGGGAGGGTAAAGCATTTAAGAATTATCATTAAAACAAGATCTTAAAAAAAAAAAAACTAAAGTACAAGCCACCATGTGGGCAATGGAAATCTGGATTTCTGGTTACAAATCAATGAAATTAAAAAGATCAAATAGAAGGAAGCAAAAGAAGGGGCCAGAGAGATGGCTCAGTGGTTAAGAGTGCATATTGTTCTTCCAGAAGACCTGAGTTCAAGTCCCAGCACCCACACCAGGTACTCCATAACCATCTATAACTCTAGCTCCAGGGGACCTGAATGCTCTAGCCTCTACACTCACATACATGCACATAAAGCCTATATATGGTGAGAGCTGAACCTTGAGCCCTGTGCATGGTAAGAAATTGTCCTATCACAGAGAACTTTTATCCCTCAGACAGTATTTCTTTTTTTTTTTTTAACTTTTATTGCATTATGATGAGAAAAGTTACATGATTTCAATTTATCTGAATTTGTTAACGTTTAAAAACATATTTTAAGTAAATAGAATTAAATCACATTCTTGTTTCCCTTTGGTACCTTAACTCCTCCCAGAGACCCCCCTTCAATACCTACAATCTTTTTTTGTCATATTCCTTAAAATTTATAAAATATTATAACAATAAAAATAAGTATTATAAAAGTTGTTTGGTATAGAACAACAATCAATTTAACAGTCTTATGTACACACTCGTCTACAGCAATAGTGAAAATACATTTTTCTCATTATAAATTTTAAATAATTCCAAACATATTAACTGTATATTTCAAAATGATACATTACTACTAGTATTTTCTTAAATGAACATAAATATATAGTCTCTTTGTTTGTTTGTTTGTTTTGTATTTAGTAGGGTTTAAAATCTTGGCTCTTACTGTGGTACAAGCCCAAAATAAGAACAATTTTTAGACATTGGAGTTCATTGTAATAAGGCTGTACTTCAATAACCCTCACATCATCAAAGGATTTTACCTCCATCATAGCTAAGCTGAGAGTTGACAGTTCTGCTGCACCAAGAAATGAATTGTAGGCACGATTTTTGGATACAGACTTCCTGCTATGGTCAAAGCTATTTGACTTGAGTGAGTGACTTTATTCTCAGCCCACAGAGAACAGGTTACATTCATTTAAGAAATGGTGTGTGTATTAAGATGGTCTATCCATAAAGTCATTCACGAACTGTTTCAATGAACAATGGTTCTACTTGGAGGGTGGCACAGACATTAGGTGAGAGTAAGAATCTGGTTCATTGGCTGTGATAATTTGGAAAAGCATTCATCTCAGAGAAAGAGTAACTTACAAACTCCTCTTCTTCAAACTTGATACACAGTTACAAACGTCAAGCAAAGCATTCACTCTCACTCTTTGCTGTTCTCTTACAAGCAACCTCTCTAGTTAATCATCTGTTTCTTTTGGGTATATAAATACTTTTGAAATATATAAGCTGTTCTGAAAACCATAGTATAAGTGTAAAAACATGAAATAAACAATACTACTAATAGAGAGGCTGAGATAGGAGAAGCAAGATTTCAAGACCCTTATGTTGTACACAGCCAGACACTGTCACAAACAAACAAGCTGAAAGTGTATATAGATTGTACAATTTTGGACCTATTTCTCCAATTACCAAATTAGAGAGACCATTGGATGACAATCAACAAATTTCTAATTCCTAATATTATTGGATTTCAATCAATTAGGATATGTTGGTAATATTAATTTTCATATTAAGATATTAAGAAAAAATTATTGTCACTTCTTGTTGTTCTTGTTGTATGAGATGGAATTAGGTTTGTGTGGATTTGTTGAAAGATTACTTTCTTGCTTCTTCTAGAGTGTAGTTTTATTCCTTATGTTGGTGTCTTCCATCTATTATCCTTTGGAGGGCTGGATTTGTGGAAAGATATTGTGTAAATTTTTTTGTCATGGAATATCTTGTTTTCTTCATCTATGATAATTGAGAGTTTTGCTGGGTATAGTAGCCTGGGCTGACATTTGTGTTCTTGTAGAGTCTGTATGACATCTGCCCAGGATCTTCTAGCTTTTATAGTCTCTGGTGAGAAGTCTGGTGTGATTCTAATAGGCCTGCCTTTATATGTTACTTGACCTTTTTCCCTTACTGCTTTTAAAATTCTTTCTTTGTTTAGTGCATTTGGTGTTTTTATTATTATGTGACAGGAGGAATTTCTTTTCTGGTCCAGTCTATTTGGAGTTCTGTAGGCTTCTTGTAGGTTCATGGGCATCTCTTTCTTTAGGTTAGGAAAGTTTTCTTCTATAATTTTGTTGAAGATATATACTGGCCCATTACATTGGGAGTCTTCACTCTCTTCTATACCTATTATCCTTAGGTTTGGTCTTCTCATTGCATCCTGGATTTCCTGGATGTTTTGGGTTAGGAGCTTTTGCTTTTTGCATTTTCTTTGACTGTTGTGTCAATGTTTTCTATGGTGTCTTCTGCCCCTGAGATTCTCTTTTCTATCTCTTGTATCTTGTTGGTGATGTTTGCATATATGAATCCTGATTTCTTTCCTAGGTTTTGTATCGCCAAGGTTGTCTCTCTTTCTGATTTCTTTATTGTTTCTATTTCCATTTTTAGAATCTGGATGGTTTTGCTCATTTCCTTCACCTGTTTGATTGTGTTTTCCTGTAGTTCTTTAAGGGATTTTTGTGTTTCCTCTTGAAGGGCTTCTAGCTGTTTACCTGTATTCTCCTGTATTTCTTTGAGGGTGCTATTTATGTCTTTCTTAAATTCCTGTATCATCGTCTTGATAAGTGATTTTTATATCTGAATCTTGCTTTTCCGGTGTAATGGTGTGTCCAGGACTTGCTATGGTGGGAAAATTGGGTTCTGATGATGCCAAGTGACCTTGATTTGTGTTGTTCATTTTCTTATCCTTGCCCTCCCCTTCCCTCCCCCAGCCACCTGGTTATCTCTAGTGCTACCTGCCCTTGCTAAATCTGACTGGAGTCTGTCCTTCCTGTGATCCTGGTTGTGTCAGAACTCCTCAGAGTCAAGCTGTCTATGTGATACTGTGATCCTGTGCTTGTTAGAGCACCTGATAATGGAGCTTCCTCTGGGTGTTGTGGGACTGGCTGCAGAGTTTGCACTCAAAGTCTGCTCAGGACACCAGACTGGACAGACCGGAAGGAACCAGAACCACTGGGCTGGCGGAGTTCCTGTGTGCCTGGTCCCGCTGGTCCCAGTTACTCCCAGTGTTGGGACAGATGTTGGTTCCTCCTCACCTCTAATCCTGGACGTGTCAGAGCTCCTAGGAGTGGAGCTTCCTCTGGGTGTTGCCAGCAAAGAGTCTTACTGTCAAGTTCTTGAGGTAACCAAGACTACTGGCAAAAACTTGTAACATTTGGGTGTCTATGTGAACCATTGGCCAGCTACTCAAAATATGGTTCCTAGCATTGAAGTTTTTATTATTGAGCACAGGGACCCCAATGGAGGATTTAAGGGAAGGACTAAAGGAGCTGAAGGGGCCTTATCTGGCATCAATGGGAGGGGAGGCCCTTCGTCCTGTGAAGGCTTGAGGCCCCAGTGTAGGGGAATGCTAGGGTGGTGAGACCAGGATGGATAGGTGGGTGGAGGAGCACTCTCACAGAAGCAGGGTAAGTGAGAATGGAATAGAGGACTTGCAGATGGAAAACTGGGAAAAGGGATAGCATTTCAAATGTAAAGAAATAAAATTTAAAAATATATAGAATCCTTTCCATACATGCCCAAGAGTGGTATGGCTGGATCATGTTGTAAATCTGTTTCTAGCTTTTAGAGGAACCCACGTTAATTTACATAGTGGTTGTACCAGTTGGCACTCTCCCAGTAATGAGTAAGTGTCTTCTTTTCTCTGCTTCCTCATCAACATCCACTGCATTTTTGAGAAAAAAATAAAAAGAAAGAAATCTTAGCTATTGTGACTGGGCTTAAAAAAAAAGAACTCAAAGTAATTTTCATCTGCATTTTGCTAATGGCTAAAGATGTTAAACTGTTTTTATTTTTATTTTTCAGTCATTTGTGTTTTATCGTTACTCTGGATCCATGTACCTTTAAAAAAACTGATTTTTTTTTACTTCTTTGTATATTCTAGAAAAGATGATGATGTCTTTTGATGTACATCAATTTTTAGTTTCATCAGGTTCCATTTGTTAATTGTTGGTCTTAATGCCTGTGCTATTGGGGTTCTGCTCAGAAAGTAATTTTCTGCTCTTATAAATCCAAATGGATCCTCTTCTTTTTTCTCTCTCAGGGTATCAAATGTTTTTTTTCTTTTTCTCCATCATGTTTTCCCCTCCCACAACTATTCTCAGAACCTTTCCACCTTCCTACCACCCAACTTTTGAGCTTATGGAAAAATTTTCTTAATTGAGGTTCCCTCCTCTCAAATGATTTTATCTTGTGTCAAATTAACAAAAAACTATTGAGCATGTATATCACAATCATTGCAGGCAATACAATTCCATATCCATAAATGTTAGGGACTTGCAGGAATCCAAAGATCATTTTTTGGAAACTGGTAGGAACTGGGGGGTAAGGCCCAGATGCCAGCAGCAAATTTTCTATTTTTGCAGCTAGTTTTATGTCAACATAACAAACTAGAGTCACTGGAGAGGAGGGAGCATCAATAGAGGAAATACCACCATAATGTCAAGCTATAGGTACACCTATAATTAGTGATTGATTGTGGGAAGGGGCATTGTGGGTGAGGCTACTCCTGGGCAGATGATTCTAAATTCTACAAAATTTTAGTGAAAAATGCTTTGGGTTTGTACTGGCTAGTTTTGTGTGTCAACTTGACACAGGCTGGAGTTATCACAGAGAAGTGAACTTCAGTTGGGGAAGTGCCTCCATGAGATCCAGCTGTGGGGCATTTTTTCAATTAGTGATCAAAGGGGTGGTGTCATCTCTGGGCTGGAAGTCTTGAGTTTTATAAGAGAGCAGGCTGAGCAAGCCAGGAGAAGCAAGCCAGTAAGGAACATCCCTCCATGGCCTCTGCATCAGCTTCTGCTTCCTGACCTGCTTGAGTTCCAGTCCTGACTTCTTTTGGTGATCAACAGCCATGTGGAAGTGTAAGCCAAATAAACCCTTTCCTCCCCAACTTGCTTCATGGTCATGATGTTTGGGCAAAAATAAAAACCCTGACTAAAACAGGGTTTTTTCCATTTAAGTGGATGTTGGTCCTGGGCTTGTTGTACATTCCTTACCTTTATTATGTTGAAATATTTTCCTTGTATCCATACTCTCTCCAAGTATTTTATCATGAAAGGATATTGAAATTTGTTAAAGATGTTTTCTGAGTCTAATGAAATGATCATGTGGTTTCTGTCCTTGAGTCTGTTTATGTGATGTGATCACTTATTATTGATTTACATATGTTGAAACAGCCTTGTATCCTTTGGATAAAGCCTTCTTGAACATGATGGATAATCTTTTTATGTGTTCTTGGATTACGTTTGCAAGTACTTTATTTATTGAGACTTTTTGCATCTCTGTTCATAAGGGATATTGGTGTATAATTTTCTTTCCTGATGGTTGTGTGGCCTTTTTATCAAGGTAACAGTGGTTTCACAGAAAGACTTATGAAATATTTCTTCAGTTTCTGTTTTTCAGGGGGATTTAAGGTGTGCTAGTATTAATTATTCTTTTTTAACTTTTATTGCATTATGGTGAGAAAAGTTACATGATTTCAATTTGTCTGAATTTGTTAACATTTAAAAACATATTTTAAGTAAATAGAATTAAATCACATTCTTTTTTCCTTTTTGTACCCCAACTCCTCCCAGAGAACCCCTCTTCAATACCTACAATATCTTTTTTTGTCATATTCCTTAAAATTTATAAAATATTATAATAAAAATGAGTATTATAAAAGTTGTTTGATATAAAACAATCAATTTAACAGCGTTATGTAGATGCTTGTTTACAGCAATACTGCAAATACATAGGCTTTTCTCACTATAAATTTCAAATAACTCCAAACATATTAACTGTATATTTCAAAATAATACATCACTACTAGTATTTTCTTAAATGAACATAAATATGTAAGGTTTGTATTTGTTTGTTTTGTGTTTAGTAGAGTTTAAAATCTTGGCTCTTTCTGTGGTACAAGCCCAAAATAAAAACAATTTTTGGACATTGGATTTCATTGTAATAAGGGTGTACTTCAATGACCCTCAAATCACCGAAGGATTTTACCTCTATCGTAGCTAAGCTGAGAGTTGACAGTTCTGCTGTGACAAGGAATGAATTGTAGGCACGATTTTTAGATACAGACTTCCTGCTATGATCAAAAAGCTATTTGACTTGAGTGTATGACTTTATTCTCAGCCTACAGAGAACAGGTTATATTCATTTAAGAAATGGTGTGTGTATTAAGATGGTCTATCCATAAAGTCATTCACTAACTGTTTGAATGTACAATGGTTCTGCATGGAAGGTGGTACAGACATTTGGTAAGGATAAGAATCTGGTTCATTGGCTGTGATGATTTTGAAAAGCATTCATCTCAGAGAAAGAGTAACTTATAAAGTCCTCTTCTTTAAATTTGATACAAGAGCTAGAAATGTCAAGCAAAACATTCAGTCTCACTCTTTGTTGTTCTGTTTCATACAAGACATCTCCCAAGTTAATTATCTATGTCTCCCTTGGGTATACAAATACTTTTGAAATATATAAGCTGTTCTGAAAACCATAGTATAGTGTAAAAACATGAAATAAACAATACTAATAGAGAGGCTGAGATAGAAGCAAGATTTCAAGACCCTTACATTGTACACAGCAAGACACTGTCACAAACAAACTGAAAGTATATATAG
>JADRCD010028871.1:0-18982 GCA_019843815.1 Montemys delectorum
CTCCCCTGCACTTCCTGAGGTCTGTGTCCCCCGTCTGGTTCTGCCCTAGCAAGACCCCAGAGACAAAATGGCGGATCTCACCTGAGTCCTTGGGCTGAAGCCAGCCTTGGGGGGAAGTCCTTCCCTAGCAGGGAGGGGGCAGAGGTGTTCGCTGATCCAGCACAGTCCCTCAGAAGCTGAGAGACTCCAGTCCCTGCAGTCCTGTGACTCCCCTGCACTTCCTGAAGCCTATGCCTCCCGGCTGATTCCTGGGCTACCCCAAATTCTTTGACTGTGTCTCTCATCCATATCCAAAGCCAAACAATGCATAATATATTGTTATTTAGTATACCATGGCATTGGTTCTGATTCTTCTAACTTTTTCAACAAAATGTGTAGGACTTGTGATTTTTTTTGAATCTAACTAAACAATATATGATAATGTCTGTCTTAAGATTGGTTTTTCAATAGTATCTCCAAAGTCTCCTTTGATATTGAAGGTAATAAGGTTCATTGTGTCTATGGTATCTAAGTTGTAAAATGGACAAATTGGAGTTTGGTGAGAAAAGTATTAAATTGGAGATTTTCTTAAAACAGTACAGAAATCTTTTCTATGGACTAAAACTGTTTTTGCAACTAGAATTGACTCATGGGAATGAATTTTAACAAAAGATGTATCTTATAATGGGAACAACATCATGTTACCATTGGTAGTATATAAAGCAGGTGTTTATTTCCTTTCTTTAGACATATCAAAGAGAAAATCTGGGAATATGGTCAATATAGAAGTACATTAGTTAGACACTCATATTGAGCAAGAACATGTACTATATGAAATTATTATGTCACACCACTGTAAGACCTCCATAAGATTTTTATATTGTATACTGATAATATCTATACACCTGTTTTTTTTTTTTTTTTTTTTTTTTTTGTAATGGTGGCATTATAGGGAAATATCCATGGAAGCTTTACAGCAAAGCCAAAGAATTAATATAGTTGTCAAAAGCTAGGTACATTGACCAAAAGAGTTTGATTTAATGAGGCTTTCTGGAAGAACACACTCGTAAATATTAATTGGATAAAGAGAAAGCTCCTGAAAATGTGTTCCACAATATACACTCTGAATAGTTGTCTGTTATAATGAAATATTTGAGAGGAGTGAGATAACTCACAAGTCTTCTATAAATTAAATGACACAAATTTAGAAGGCTGCAAATAGTTACAAAATGCTGGACATTTGCTAAGATTTAAAAGCAATATTATCAAAAGGTGAGTGGATGACTATGGAGAATCCCTTTAGAAGAATTTAATGTACCATATGGCTCACTATCCTTGAGGCATAGAGCATGGGGTGAGAGTTAAAGATCACTCTGAAATTATTTTAGGATGATTATATGAGCTCTTTATCTAACTAGACTATTTAAATTCTTCCTCACTGAAACTGCTCCCCTCGGGCGCAGTTCATAGAATTTGTAGAGGAGGTAGCTTTGTGACAGCCAAACCAAGCCAACACTCTGTTGGTTGGAGGAGATTTTGTTAACCAATCGAAGCCGAAGGACATGGCAAATCGAAGCCGAAGGGCGTGGCTTCTCATTGTCCTGCAGGGATATATACAATAGGTCAGGCCTCCTGAAGTTAACAGTAGCTGTTAGAGCTACAACATGACAGCTGTTAGTGAGAACACAAGCAATTCTGACACATTGTCTGAACATGACTCTGATGATGAGTTAACTACAACCAAGACCATAGAAGATGAAAGCAGTACAAGCCAGACAGAAAGGTTTTGTCATAATCGAGTGGAAACAGCAGAACCTGAAAAGGTCAGAATATCTTAGGTTTCTCCCCACGCCCAAGTTCCTCACCTATTACTCCTTTTCTGTCATTAACTGTTACAAATTTGTTCTCCAGCCTATTATAGACATCATCATGTAGACTCATTCTATGTTTTGTTTGAAACTGTTTTAACTTATACCCTTCTCAGTTCCCCAAACTAGTGAAGAATGTACAATCTGTGCTTGAAAAGAGTTCAGGAGATGAGAAGAAAAGAAAACATACCATCTTGGTCTTTTACTACTGACAGAAGGCAAAAAAGAATCAAAATCATGAAAAGGAAAAAGAAGAGGTCCCAGAAGAACTTCATACTTCAAATAATACTGCGTCTCCCCGAGTCATCCCTAAACCCAGAATCCTCTTCACCTCTTCCTCCAAAATGTGTGTGGAAGTGTTTTTTGTTTGTTTGTTTGTTTGTTTGTTTCAGTTGGTTGTTTTGTTTTGTTTTTTTGTTTTTGTTTTTTTTGTAGAGAACAAATATTACACCCTTACATAACAATGTTTCGACATTGTTGATTAAAATATAATAAAATGCCTTGTGAAAACTAGTTTTGTTTCAATGTGTGGCATGTTTCATTGGTGGGGAAGGAGGAAAAGAAAATGGAAACTATTTGAGGCAGAAGAGACATAGGATGTTTTAGGGTTGTGAGGTGGGCCAACTGGGTGACAGTATGTAAGGACAAAGGGGAGGCAGGAAATGGAAGGGGATGTTCGTCAACACTTCCTTGCAGTGGAGAGGAAGAAAAGGGTTTGGTGTTTCAATGGGGTTTTGCAACAAGGGTAGATAGGGAGAAGCGTGATATTTGTGGAAAAAGAAGCATGTAAAAATAATTGTCCTGATTTTTTATTCAATTGCCATCTTGACCTATTTGTTATTTCTATACCTCAATACCAGAGATTTTTTATTAATTAATAATTAATTAATTTTATTTATTTTTTTACTTTTAGAATTTTGAGATAGGGTTTCTCTGTGTAGCCCTGGTTGTCTTTTAACTTGTTCTGTAGATCAGGCTGGTCTGGAACTCACAGAGATCTGCCTGGCTCAAGTGCTTTATTCCCAAGTGCTGGGAATAAAGGCTTGTGCTATTACCACCTGGATCAGAGGTAGTTTATAAAGACAAAGATTTATTAGAATGAATGGTCTTGTGACTGTGAGGTCTAGGGTCCATATTTGATGGACATCTTCTTGTTGGTCTGGACACTGCAGAGTCCAGTGGAATGTAGTAATGCATTTAATAGTGAGAGGAACATATAGGAAGGACAGGTACAATACCTGCTGTTACATGAGATAACTAATTATAACTTATGATTAACTTATTCAGAAACTAATCACCAATAAATATTTCTACTTAAATTTACCCCTTAATACTTCAATGTAGTGAAAATTTTCAGCATGTCTTTTGGTAGAGATGTGTTAACAGCTCTTAAGCTTCATCTTTGTTTCTTCCTTTTTATCTCACATCTGGGAAGTCTGATATAAACACAGTTGCTGATTACAAAGTAAAATTCTTTAACCAAATTCTTCAACTTCACTGAATACATAGTAGTTATTATTCTAAAAGTTCTCCATTGGATCAAGAGTAATGGCAAAAAGTAATAAATTAATATCAAACAATTATGAAATAATTTTTAAAGTGTGGTTCCCTATTAGATAGATTCCCTATAAGATAGATTCCTTCTCTGTAAAGACAGCATTTTTCTTTTTTCTAGTGTAGGTAATAATAAGACATTCAATGACTAAACCTCCCCATATGAGACTTAAACAGACAAAGTTTGTTATTTCCTCTATTAATAAGCTACTTTCTCCAATAACTGTAAGGAAAGAGCACTCCATGGTACATTATTGAATATTAGTGCTATATTCAATGCCTTCAAAATTCTATATCCAATATGACAGAAGTTATGGGCTCTACCTAGTACCTGGTAAATACTTTGAAGTCATAACATAATATTTAATGTATATGATTTGTTCATTATCTATTTTGACCATTTCTCATCTTCAATATATTTCCTGTTACCTGCAAATCTTTTTACAGATTATGTCATGAGTTCTCACTGGATTATGTTCTTCTCCTGTTTTTTCACATTCTTCATAGACAAAATTATAAGAATACCTGCACCTGTGCAGATGATTTAGTATGACAGTTCACTAAAACCCATCATGTCTGAGAAGATCCATCTGTCATATTTATTCATGACATGTAAACCTTTTCACAAAGGATCAGAAAAGGGTGTTGGTAATTGCCACCACACATTGTTCAAGGCTCTGCTTTAAGATAATTTCTGAACATTATTTGGTAAACTAAAAACTACTTAAATTTTGAGTGTATTAAAAAAATGTTTAGCCTTCTAGTATCATGACTTTTTATAAAGAGATCAAATTGAATACTTACTTATGATTCACAGGTCACCAACAGACTAAAGAAATAGTGTTAAGAAAATACACTTTTCTGAACCAATGAGTTATTAGTGATACTTATAGAAGCATGGGTGAGGCATTTTAACTATAAAGAGCATGGATGAATCTCCAAAAGTTGGAGTACTTTCAAGTCATTCCCTAGTGTATGTGATGACTTATACATAAATGTCCAGTCATCTTTCTACCACTCCTATACTATAGAACCAGCCATGACCATATGTCATGAGAGCAGTATTTCATGCAGCTCAGGAAGGCAGGAGAGCATTAATGATTGTATTTTTTTGATTCTCTCCACATTATTTTATGGGAGAATGTTAATAGGCCCAATCTTGTGAGCATCCACATGGCTAATCAAAACTGTTCTGATTTAAAGATGATTAAGTCTGTAGCATGCCCAATGGACATAGTTCTATTGTACTCTATGTCTTTCTCTAATTTTTTATTCTTTATTCCCTAGTTCAATGCTGATCCCTGAGAGTGGATGGAGTGATGTCAATATATAATTTTTCTGAATGTTGTGATGCAAGATCACAGCATCTTACTAAAACAGACATTGATTTCTAACAATTTTTGTCACTAACTAGCAACAATTATAAAAATATGCTTGCTTTCAATACATTTAAAAGTACCAGAAACTTGTTGGTACAAACAAGTAATATTTGCTTAAAAGGACTACCATAAACACGTCATTTAACAAAGACTGTAACAGTAACATTACTCCAATGGCCTATTGTCGAGCCACATGGTTCCGTCCTAGCTTACAATAACAAACCTGAATTTATTTCTTTGAAATAGGCTTTACATTTTATAAGAAAGTAGGTGGTTGCACCTGTAACAACTGTGTCATTATTTAATCAGTGAGATCACCTTACCTGAAATGCTGGTAGATTTAACATGCAGGGCCTATAGCTGGGCAGGATCATTAACTATTCTCCTCAGAAGACTGCAAAACACCTTCTAGTAACATGAACACTCTTTATCAAATAAGGAGGTTTGAGCTAAGGCCCAGTCAGATAGCTCCTTTTCCTGAAATCGGAATATATTGAATCTTTACCAGTAAGGATTTACCATTGAGTTTTGCGAGCACATAATAGTGGCAGTAGTCCATAATCTGTATGGGATCCTTGAGGAAATCATCTGGGCAACGAACAGTTGGCATTGGTACTTTCAATTAAGTAACTTTATTTGAGCAATCACCTTTTCTACTCCTGTAGGGTATCTCCTGCATTTAACTGTCATTTTTACATGTATAAGCTTAGGGTATAGGCATGTATAGGTATAAGGTGTTGCATGATTTTTATAACCATTTCATTGGAAATCTGTGTTGACTCAAGCATAAAACTACCAAGAATGTCATAATTGTGCCTCACATCTCCATCCTGTATAGAAGGATTTCTTTTCTTCACTCCTTTAACTGCACTTGTGTATCTCTCTAATGCTTTTATGTATCTGTGGGTTACTTAGGAAATTGCATTATATACTAAAGCACTTTTCACAGGCTCCACAGCAAATCTGATCATCCATTTCTGGCAAGTAAAAGTTTTTCTTGGAATTCAGAAGCTACAGGGATAACAAAAAATATCAACAAGGTCTAATAATGCTCTTTTTGGTATTATTAAAATTCTATCATTTGTTTCATCAAAAAGTAATACTTGATACAAATGTATTGGTTTGGGACACTGTGATATTTATCTCTGTGTAATCTATAGTCATTCTCCATGAGCTATTTGGTTTCTTTCTCAGGTAAACCTGGCTATTTAACATAGTCTAGAACTAGATCAACTAATCTTGACAAACCCTGTTGTGTATAATTTTATAAATCCATGCTTCCTCCTTTCCCAGTGCTGTGGCCCACTCTATGCCCTGAGAGCAACTACCACCAACAGCCATCTCACCCAGCCCCCACGGCTCAGTTCTTACTTAGCTCTGCTAAACCACCACCTCTTTTATCTCAACCACAGAAACTGAGTTTCTGATTCACACCTTCAGATACAACTTACCAGCATTGCTATTTAGTGTGTCCTAGTAAACCTCTATAAATCAGAAAGGTTTATAATATATTTGAAGGGGAATAATTTCCCACCCTTAGTACAAGTTTAATCCTTCTTTTCACCTAAACCTTTCTATATCAACGTTTATCCTCTGATGCCCATTGCCCATGATACTCTTGGAATCCTCCAGGAATCAAGTTAAACTTGGCATTGTGCTTCTGGCCATCCTACATGACTCTAAACTTGGCCATCCTGATAGGAGAGAGGTGGTTTCCTACTTATGAGATAGCCTTACAAGATGAAATAGATACAAGAGTACCTCCAGGTTACATGTGAAGATGTACCACAGTACTTAGTTGCATCTCTGTAGAAGTTATCCACTATAAACTGTTAGGCAGGCCTTGAAAACTTCCAGAAGCTCACTAGTGTAGAATTTTACTTTCTGACATTTATTTTCCTCTCTTTTGGAAATCTTGCCCAATACAAATGCCATCACATTTGTATTTTTGTTTATTTGTTTGTTTATGAAAAGTCTTGTTATGAATCCCTGACTCACCAGGTAATAGTTATGTACCCTAGGCTATCCTTAAACTTACAGAAATCATCCTTCTTTAGCCTCCTCAGTACTAAGAGTATAGGTATACACCAAGATGTCCTAATTCAAATTTAATTTCAAACGCTGTGGACAGGTCACTTTGTCTGGCTTCTTTTATGCTCTCTTTGCTATAAGGAATAACAAGCTAATACTTGTGTTTCATTCTCTCAGTTATCTACCTTTACTGTGAAATCATAGGTAGAGGTGGAAGATGCCTCCCACGTATTTACTATTTCCTAGTTCCTATTGAAGTTCCTTATCTGTGCAAGTTCTCTCCTTGCAGACAGCTCAAGTTCATTTGGGCCTTATACCTAGCTAACAGCTATTACAGCTTTATTACAATCCTCTTTCATATGATTTACTTATAGTGATTTCAATATATCCTTTACCTTTTAGGCTGTTTCAGGGGTCATCCACTTAATACTGTGGTGAGACTCAGTTTATTAAGGATGTGTGTTATCTCATAATATAGTGTTGGGCCCCATTTTGACCCTGGTTTGGGTCTAGAGGAAAAACCTGAGCTTGGCTCGAGTTTTGAGACTCACTTCGATATCAGGGTTACTCAGCAAGACCTGTTTGGTCCTGCCTCTTGCCCTGCCATTGCTGGGGTAGGGCTTTGCCATTGGCTCTGTCTGTCACTCCATACCTTCCATAAAACTGAATTCCTGCTTTGATGAGATTCCTGGCTCTATGTGTTTCTTTTGGGCCATCAACACTCACCATCCTGATCAGCCCCAAAGAGATCCCGACTGGACTGGGACCTCTCGCCTTTTGCCTGGACCTGCTGGCGAGGAATCAGCAATATAGAAGAAAACAGTCTCAGGAAGATTTCCCCATCTGGATTTTCACTCTCACATTCCTTCTGGGCAGATAATTCCACCTGAATTACATGGTGCATCACTTATAAAAAGGACCACACAACTACCACTACAGCAAACTGATGTTCTGTACCTTCCACATATGAATGGATAGTCACAATGACATTTCCCCTGTGGATAACCCAACTTAAATGACTAAGGCTCAAGATCATGTCACATTATCCATAGCAAAGGACATGGCACTGTTACTAAGAAGCTTCTTTTTATGGTGTGTATGTTCCTGTATGTGATGCCAAGCTTAATCATACTCATAATATCCATTTTGTTATGTAAGGTAAAGCATTTACTCTTTCTGGTACTTAACAAGGTTATTTTACTTTGTATGATATAGTGAATAATTATGGGGCTAACATACTATATTTATGACATCACAAGGCTCTTTTCCCAACACACACACACACAAATGTGGTCCAACCATAGTTTCAAGACTGGCATAAAATTTCCAGGAATGAACCTAAATGTAAAAATATGGAAACAGACTTATTTGAATTGTTTTCAGTTCAGTAATAAAACTTCTTTAACTGAAATACAAATATAATCTGTCTCTGCATTGTTATTTAGAAATACTCAGAAAGAAACACATTCCAATGACAGTGGCAAAGCCAATTTCCACCAATTTATTTTAGGAATGTCATTGTGCCAGGACACATAAAATATGACAAATATTTATGGAGATTGAATTTGGAGTCTTTAATCAACATGTCTTTAATCAAAAAACTTTTGAAAAAATACTCTCATAGAAAGAAATTACTATTAAACTAATCTTTAACTGCTTTGTAACGTAACAGTCTTCTTATGTATTTTAATTTCCTAGTGGAAACATATTTTATGAGTTGGTATATTCTTAATGTCATTAGCCACAATTACTATATGATAAGATAAACGCCTTCCTTTGGCTTTGTCCTATTATTTTTTATTGTCTCCAACATAATTGAAAGTACGTAGAGCATAGAGATATTTCAAGGCTTGACAGAGAGCTTTCTCGTTATGGAATCACCAAGTCAAGCATTGTTAGTTATTATTGACTGCTTGCTTAACTGAATGATGAATATATTCATAAATTATATCAGAGGCTTAAGAGATGGCTTAATAGATTACTGTACTTGCTATTCTTGCAGAACACTCGGGCTTGGTTCACAGCATCCACATTAAGCAGCTCACAACTGCCAGTAAATTTAGTTTCAGAGGTTATGATACTCATTGCTGGCCTCTTTTGGAACCTGTACGTATGTGTCATTTTTATAGACTAGTGGAAAAAATATGTATATATAAATAAACTATAATTAATTAAAAATATTTAAGAAGAAATAATGTGCTTATCAACACTTTCCCAAGAACTATGCAAAGAAAAGTAATACAGAGCAAAATAAATAATCAAAATTTCTAGTTGCTTTTTTGTAAGGCTAGTAGTCTTCCAAGAAATGATTGTTGAAATTTTGTTGGTGATATTCCTAAAGAACAAAATGAAGCCCAGCTTCATCCAGTGTTTGGCTATAGGTCTCTGTGTCTGTTTCAGTTAGCTGCTGGGTGGAATCCCTCAGGTGACAGTTATGCTAGTCTCCTGTCTGTAAGCATAACAGTGGGTCATTAATAGTGTCAGAGATTAGTGCTTGCCCATGGGATGGGGCTCAAGTTGGGCTAGTCATCGGTTAGCCATTCCCTCAGTCTCTGCACCATCATTGTCCCTGCACATCTTGTAGGCAGGACACATTTTGGGTCTAAGGTTTTTGTTTTGTTTTCTATTTTTATTCCAAACTTTTTTATTGTATATTTTCTTTATTTACATTTCAAATGTTTTGCCCTTTCCAAGCTCCCCTTCAGAAGCTTTTATGGGTGTATTGGTATCCTTATCTCTCCACTGGAAGTCCTGCCTGGGTAAAGGAGGTGGCCACTTCAGGATCTATATCCCCTACTGCTAGGAGTCTTAGCTATAGTCACCCTCACAGATTCCCTGGGGCCTCCCCTATCCCATTTCTCTGGCACATCCTAAAAATGTCACTCTTCCTCCCACCAGCTAAGTATTTCTGTTCAGTCTCCTGGCCCTCTTTCCATGGCTCTCCCCACACCTGACACGCACCCACCCACTCACCTATTTTTTTAAAAAAGGACATCATGAAATTTACAGGTAAATGGATGGAACTAGAAAATATCATCCTGAGTGACTCAGACCCAAAAGGACACAGATGCTATTCTTATAAATGGATATTAGCTCTAAAGTACAGGATACAAATGCTACAATCTACAGACCATAAGAACCTAAATAACAAGATAGGCCAAAGGGAGGATGCTTGGCTCTCACTCAAAGGGGGAACACGGGGGAACTATCAGGGGGAGAAGGGATGGGGAATTCCATGACTTTCAAAGATAAATGATTTACATTCATGCATGTATAAAATATTTCAACCTTAGAAATAATATAATTAGAAGAATGATACCTGACCAACCTAGCTCTATTGATTGAAAGTATCATTGGCATAACTTTGTAGGGAGAGTATCTACCGTTAATACCAGGGACAAAATTTGAGTTGTGTACCAAGTATTAATTTAAGTATGCAGATTACAAAGGTAGATTCTGAGCACTGTGGGTCACATTTTTCTTCAACTGACTTAAGTTCAGGAGTCATAGACATTTTATGGTTCAAAATATATATTATTTTATTGATTCCATCTTTTGGCAAAATTCTGAGGAATTTTGAATTGAAGAGGGACAGAGATTTACTTTGTTCTGTGTCTAAATAGTATTTAATCAGTATAATTTTAGAATCTTGCACTTTCGATTTTCTTTATCAGTACCTTTGGGCATAAGGCTGATAATAGTAAAAGACAGAGGTAGAAAGGAACTATTGTTATCTTCATTATCTTTGCTACTATTAAATACATTTTCATTAAAACTATAACACTTTTGTATGCAACAATATTTAAAACTTCTTTATGTGAGGACTTAGATAAAATCAGAAATATAATGACAAGAAAAGGATGTGATTTTAAAATAATTATATATTAACACTTAAAGATATTTTAACAAACAATCGAAAATATAAATATCCCAATAAGAAAACTGGGTAGAGATTGAAAAGTTCAAAAGGATATGTGGCTTGTTAATATAAGAAGAATTTTACAGGGAATAAAAACAGATTATTTGGACTTAGTACATTTGATACAAATGAAATAGAAATATCAATGTAGTAAACCTATGTAGAATATCTAGTTTGTATGTGATATGTATGGAAATGATCTATAATCATGTTACTCAAAACTTCATTTATAATATTTGGATGTTTACTTCATATAGGTCATATTTACTGCCATTGCCATTTACTGCTTCATCAATTTTTCTCTCTGCACAAAGTAAACACAAATAAAAGTCCCAGGTGACCTATAGTCAGCCTTGAACAGATTTTGGTCTGAAAGCCCTAAATGCAGTCATACACTATAATACCTGTAGAGGCCATGCAGGATCTCTAAGGGTGCAAAGTAGGCAGGTAGTGACTTGAAATATGAATGACCTACCTAAGATGATAGATGATTTTGTCTTTAAAAGATTATTACTAGGTCAGCAGGTATATCAATGTTGTCAGGGCCTTGTGGGTAGATAAAGTACATGTCATTTAAAACCACCAAACAAAACAAAACCTCTTAATTTGGCTCCATCAGGATCTGATACAATAAAACAACAATGGTAATGTCTTTCATAAGAGCATCTTATTTTGACTTCTTGAACTGAAGTTATCCCTGTAGTCCTGCATTTATTATGTAGAATAATAAGTTGAAATTAATGCTCTATGGTTAATAGAAAATAAAAATTACCCAACTAATGCTTGGAGTTGGTAATGTGGAGGTTGTAAGCTTTGAAGAGCTCTTAAACTATAGTGGGTTTACAAGCTGTGATGGCTTATATATGCCACTATTAGGAGGTGTAGCCTTGTTGGAGGTGTGTCACTGTGGGTGTGGGCTATAAGACTCTTGTCTTAACTTTCTGGAGGCCAGTATTTTGCTAGCATCCTTCAGATGAAGATGCAGAACTCTCAGCTCCTCCTTCACCATGCCTGCCTGGATGCTGCCATGTTCCTGCCTTGATGATAATGGACTGAACCTCTGAACCAGTAAGTCAGCCCAAATTAAATGTTGTCCTTATAAGAAGTGTGCTGGTCATAGTATCTGTTCACTTCTGTGAAACCCTAACTAAGACACAAGCATTGATATGTCACAAGCTGTGCCTCAAGATAGAGGAAATGGGACATGTAGTTATGCTGTTTGGAGAACAGTGGTTTAGCACTGAGCTTCTGAGAACTGTATACTTTAAAAAGATAAACATGTCCAACAAAAGGTGCTAATAATACTATTTATTGAAGACATTACACACATCGATTGCAGTTCATAGAAAAAATCAAACTGAAACCAAATTCAACACCTTTTATCCTGCTACCTGGCTTACACAGAGCTAGAAGATGCCGTTCAGGGTTTTGAAGGAGGAAAACACTAATGATCTTATCCAACTGAGAATGCTATGAACTACACTGCCAACCTGAAAGATAAGATGTGCCCACTGGTACAATAGTGTCATGATTATTACAGAGATTAGCAATTTTTTTCTCATTTGGGTTGAAGCTTGCTCCATAGGACAAAATCAATATCTGATACTGCCAACTTGGTTAAAACTCTGAGGCTGAGCAGGTATAGGCACTCGAGGGAAGGCTACTTCTGTTGGGTCATTTTTAAATTGACATTCAGAGTTGTCAAAATGACTTACAAATATTTATATTTATGTCAAGGTATTATTGCTGTTGTCACATCTGGTCAAAAAGGATTTGTATAGCAATTGGTAGCAGTTATTGCAGAGATATAACTTGGCAATATGTGAAGAATAAGTTATTATTCAACACCAAGATCTAAATATCACCCATTCTAAAGATCAGGGAGCACTATAGATAGGGGTCAGAAAGAATATATGAGCCAGCAGAAGGAGTAATATATTGTGGGATCTTTTCTTCAGGTATGACATGTGATGTTATAGTAGTTTTGATTTCCTGAACAAGATTAAGCCCATTAACATTCCACCACGGGGTGGTGTTCAGACGTTCCTAATCTCTCTGATGCTTTCTTGGTAGTTAACTGTTGCAAGGGGAGATCTATAGGAAATTAGAGCATGCTGGGGGAGTGAAAGACATTTTCTTTAGTACTTTAGCCATTGCTAAGTTGTTCAGGCTTCTGTAAATAACCCCTACTAATCCCATTGGGTCACTGAAAAAATAAAAAGACAAGAAGATAGGACTAGTTGGGAAGAACAGGAAGATGTATGGCTGTGAGAAAGTGATGAGAGGATAATAGAAAGTAAAGATTATCAAAATACATTACATACACATATGAAAATTTCATAAAGAGACATTACTATGTATAATTAATGAAAACTAATAAAAATTAGTAAAATATGTTTTAAAAAAGAGCCAACTATAGCCAAAGTTTTTAAAAATTAACAGAGCCTCACAATTCAACAGGGCCACTGGTTAACAAGAAAGGTTGATCATCCTTTGGGTCCAAAATTCCACCCTGGGTTTTGTAAGCTCTACACCTGAGCCCATACCAGTGGCAGCTTGACTTCCAGGAGGTCCATCATAAACAGGCTCACAGGAGTGACGGGCTCCAGTCAGAGACAGCAAGGAAAATTAACACCAGAGATAACCAGATGGTATAAAAGGCAAGTACAAGAACACAAGCAACAGAAATCAATGACATTTGACACCATCAGAACTCAGTTCTCCCAACACAACAAGCTTGAATATCCTAACATACCTGAAAAGCAAGATTCTGACCTAAAATTCCACTAGAAAGTCACAGATGTCAGGTATGTGAGAGGTTCCCAAGATCCAATGGGGATGAGATTAGAAGAATACTCAACAGATAGGAGAGAGAACCCGTAGAGAACCAGCACACGTAGTTAGGCATAGCCCCCAGCTGAAGTCTGCGACCACCCACCCATCTCAAAATTTTTAACCTAGAATTGTTCCTGTACAAAGGAAGCACAGGGACAAAAAAAAAAAATGGAACAGAGACTGAAGGGAAGGCTATTCAGAGACTGCCCTACTAGAGATCCATCCCATCTACAGACACCAAACCCCATCATTATTGCTGATGCCTAGACGTGCTTGCAGACAGGAGCCTGGTGTGGCTGTCCTCTGAGAGGCTCTGCCAGCACCTGACCAAGACAGATGCAGGTACTCACAACCAACCATTGGACTGAGCATGAGGACCCTAATGCAAGAATTAGGAGAAGGGGTGAAAGAGCTAAAGGGGATTGCACCCCCATAGGAAAAACAACAATAACAACTAACTCGACCCCACAGAGCTTCCAGGGACTAAAGCACCAACCAAAGTGTATACATGGGCTGGTCCATGGCTCCAGCTACATATATAGCAGAGGACTGCCTTATCTGACACGAATGGGAGGGGAGGTTCTTGGTCCAGTGGAGGATTGTTGCCCCAGTGAGGGGAAGACGCTAGAGGTATGAGCTGGGAGTGGGTGGCTGAGTGAGTGAGTGAGTGAGTGAGTGAGTGAGCACCCTCTTAGAAGCAAAGGGCATGGGAAGGGGGCTTGCTGAGGGAAGACTAGGAATGGAGACAACATTTGAAATGTTAAAATAAATAAAATAATTAATAATAAAAGAAGCCAGACAGAAAAGGAAATGTCATGTTATTTAGATCAGCTTCATTATCTGATTGCAACTCTTGATATTCTTTCAATAATAATTTATAGCATTCCTATTTAATGTTATTTTTAATGGTATTTCAAAACATATATATGTGTGATATAGCACAAATATGTACCTAGGGCCTGAAACATTCTGCATCTTCAGTAGTAGAAATCACAACATATAAGTTAAGTTTTCTTCATATAAAATTTAGCAAAATGATATACATCAGTGAAGCAATATTGTATACCATTTTAAGTAGTAAGCTTTGCTTGCAATACCAATTCCAGTGTCATGCTCTTCGCTGTCTGTTGATAAATCATACAAGTTCTCTAAGCTTCCCTTTCATTATCAATAATGTAGAACTAAAAAAAAAAAATCTACTTATTAGTGTTACTGGGAGGATCAGTGATGCTAATACATGTAAAATATTTACACCAGTGTCTGGTGTTTGGTAAAGATTAGCTAAATTTTGTTATATATGTCATTAATGCTAAATCCAGTGAGCAAGTGCTCAGGGTGATGGCATGGAGGTAGCCTTGAAAATTCTCAGTGAGAAGTTACTGTCATGGCAATAGCATGACTGAGGAAAAAAACAGGGAACAGGCATATCCGGAACACAGCTACAGAGAGTAAGGAGCATCCAGTTAACTAACGTGGAGACAAGAGAACAGGATAGATCTAATGCCTAAAAGGCAAAATGAATTTTAAGAGACTTTCAGGCCAACTTATTCTCAAAAGCAGTATCCAATTTCTTCTGAGGATTACAATCGTTTCACTGGCCTGTCTCCAAGTCTCCAAGTCCCACCTTGTGAAGAAAGGCAATGTTTTTGACAGGGACCATTCCCTGTGTAGAGACTTGTTGTGAGACACAGTTTTTCATGAAATACATTGCATTTGTTAATGTTTCTGTTAACTTAGTTTAAAATGTTCAACATTTCAGAGCTAAAGCATAGCTTTGGAAGCTATATATGAATTTTGAGGCTTCTATAGCCCATTCCTATGCTAAATTTCTGAATAAAGTGGTAAGGTATAAAAATTCATTTTATTTCACTGTAGAGTAATTTAGACTTGATTATAAAAGCACATATGGTTATCTTTAGATTCAATGAGTGGATTTCTAGTTTATAGAGTGGCAAGTTTCAAAGATTTGGGGGGAAAAAATCACACATCTGGATGGATGATATATGGTTGTGACAAAATTACTTTTTTTCTCAGCCCCGGGAGTGAAGAACATGATTTCTTCCAGCAGAGATTGTGTAGCGCTTTTATCTTCATTTTTTTGTATTAAAAGCAACTCTATATTGATTTTCCAGCATATCCTGACAAGTTTTTTTAACATCTTGGTTTTTTTTTGTTTGTTTGTTTTTTTCCTTAGTTACTTTAAAGTTACTGATTTTAAGTAAGTCTGAAAAAAATATTGGGAATGGAAGAATTTTCAATAGCATACTCTTAAATTAGATAGTAGTTGTTTCCAGTTTTAATGTTTGCAGCATATTAATCAAATTGTATTTATTTTGTTAGTATTTTCACAAATGTTCTATTGGTGTATATTAACTGCACAAAGTAATGGTTACCATGGTGACTTATTTATACATACATAATGTCTACTGATCATATTTACTACTTTACCATTACTGAATAAGAGCTTTTGTTCTAAAAAGAGCAGTAATGATTCACCCATAACTGGTTAAAATGAAGAAAAACTATGAAACTGAAGTATCATCAGTGACTTGCATTCATCAACGATCTACCAATAGAGAGCAATGGGAACAAAAATGAGTTCATTTTGGAATAATTTGTATTTTGCCAGCTGGCAATTTTTAAGCTGGGGAGCATTATTAGAAGCAAATCACAGGAGGAGTTTGACACATAAAGTGAAAATTACTAATGTATAGAAATGGCCAAGATCTTTTGGGAATTTGAATTTCTCTGAAGTTATTTGAAAGTAGGATGAATTAAACTTGTTGAGATGACTATGTTCTAGTCCATGATATTCTTGCCAAACATTTCATGCCATTTGATCTTAGGAAATAGTCATGTGGGCTGCTGCTTTTATTACCTATGTCTTATAGATGAAAATGAGACTTTAAGATTAAGGTAATGTGTTAGTGATGGTCACTCCATATTCTATTTCTGCATGTTTTCAGAACTTGAAAGCTCAGATCTATACTAACAATTCAATTAGATCCTCTTATCCTCTGTCCTGGTGATCATATACAGTGTAAACATTTGGTGAATAAACTTTAATCTTAAGATTGCATTGACTTTCCTGTGTTCTACTTCCAAACTGTTTACTGGATAAACAATAATAGCAAAACTACTTTGGTAATACTAATAACATTCATCCTCTGGGAACTGTGATGATTCCCAGAAAGAAGACATAAAGTAACAAGGCCCCTGAAGTCAGTTGAAAAGATGTTCTAGGTCAGGATTTATAAGTGTGGGGGAATAATTCTTTTAAAAGACAATGACAAAGAGAAACCTTTTTAATGTGAGCCAGATATAGTCATGATTTTGAATAAATGTTTGCTGGTAACCATACTTAGGTGGGAACATCTGCCCACTGATGAGCTCCCTGGAGTTTTAGCAGGTGAATTTATTTAGGGAACACAACTCCAAATGCTTCTCAAGGAGAAATGTTAGTGAAAAAATGTCTCAGTTATATTTCTCTCATTTTTTACACATCTAAATAGACTAAGTAAATGTTTTCCAGGCAGACAAAAGTGCTTCCTCATAGTGCCTCCTGAGCATTGGCTTTTTATGTGCTCAGTATGTGTTGATGTATGCAACTAAGTCATGTCTGTCTGTGGATGTATGCAAATATGTCACATGCTGGGATATCTAAGATCAGTGTACTGCTCCATATGCCTATAATAGTAACTTACTGCTATTCTTTTAAATGTGCATATGCACGCGCACATGCACACACACACACACACACACACACACACACACACACACAAACCTTCCTTTCAGAACTGCTCTCTAAGATGTCTTATCAGTTTATGTTTTGAAGTTTGGAACATCCTGTGGGTAAAGTAGAAACTTAAGGGTTCTTTGGAGAGTCCATTGCATTGTATGGTGTTTTGCTGGGGAAAACACACAAAGGAATGTTTTCCTGAAGTGGACACAGGTAAAAGAGTAAAGCAGAAGGAATGTTTAACTGAAGCACACACAGGTGAAATGATGTTCTGCTAATGCAAGCACATGAAAGGACTTGTAATGAAGGTTTCTTTGCCAACAACACGCATGAATTGGTCTGCCTTACATTGCATAGCTGAGCTCCGTTAGTAAGGACTCTCCATGAATTTGAGCTGATTGAATGCACATGCTGAGGCAAGGAGAACAGAAGATGTTTGGAGGGTATAAAGAGGACTGGATGGAGGGAAAAAGAGAGAACTTGGCTTGCTGTTATAGCTAGCTGCACAATGCTTGGGGGTCTCTAATCTTCCCTGATCTTCACTTCCATGACAGAGTCTCAGCATAGAACTTCTCCTGGTGTCCCTCTAGGTCTCTTCTGCTGACTTGAGTCAAGGCTGAGACCTGGTTGTTTCTTCTAGATCTTGTCACTGCTGTTGTCAACCCAACTCTCCTGAACTAGACTGCTGGTGTATCTATGAAGTGTTTTCGAGTGGATCTTTTTCCACTACTTTTGGTGGATGATATGCTACAAAGGAAGTTAAAGCACTTAAAACCCATCATTAAAAATAGGACTTGAAAAAATTAAAGTTACATGTGGGCTTTATTTTTATCAATGTTTGTATATTCTTCCGAACTCTCAATCAAATTTAATTGACTACAAAAGCTGTAGTCTCAGCATACCATACATTTACAAGAAATTGGAAAAAAATAATGTTAAGCATCTTTTATATTCCAGGTAAGTATTATGGGATGTAGTTTGAGCAGGTTAGCTGTCTTTTAAATACATCTTGATTCTTTCCATCTTGTCACATTGTCTATACTGAACTCACCATAGTAGAGATTATCTATCATAATTTGGATTTTATTCAAATGTTGTCATATATATTACAAAATTAGACCAATTTCTTCTTGCAGTATCATAAGCCCTTGTTTTTCTGACCTCTGAAATCAAGAGACTCTTTGAAAAACTCCAGGTAACTTTAAACCTATATTTTTTTAATGTTTCATTCATCTTAATTTTCATACCTTTCGTAAATGAGATGTAGTTTTCCGCACATACTGCAGAGGTTAGGGGTGAAGTAGATGGCTGTCTTGATGTTTGTTAACACTCATAAATCATTTTCATTATTTTCTACTTTACAATCTATGCATCATCTGAAATTCCTAACATTGAAGTATGCCATGTGCCCACCCTTCTCATGCCTTTAATTTTCTTTATTTTCCATCAGTTTTCATCCTTAACTAAACTCTTTAGGTCCTGATTAAACTCTTTAGGCCCTTTTCACTTCCTTTACTCTTGCACTGCACTCTAGCAACTCAACTTTTTGTAGACATTCAATTAATATTTAGACCCTTTATTAGTGATATTTTATCTGTACCACAGATAAGCTACTCTCTTTAATACTTATGACCTAGACAACAAATTATGGTACAACCACCTGTAACTATACTGAGTA
>JADRCD010028891.1:0-12739 GCA_019843815.1 Montemys delectorum
GATCTTATAGCTAGAACAACAATTTCAGCATATCTGAACTTACAAAATCTGGGGTTAAATCTCAGTCTGAACATGAACTCATGCAGTCACCTTGTGGGGGATCACAAAATTAGTGGGCCTTTTGGTAGCTTCATTTTTTCCTGGGAGACCAGTTCTCTCTGTGAGGAATTTGGGTATGGAGAGCTGTGGCACAGGGTCAGCTCTGGGAGCAGATGGAAACTGGAAGGCTCCTGTCCCAGGTTGCTCCTTGTTTCCTATGTTCTGAGGGCTCCAGTCATGTCCCTCGGAGCAGAAGTGGTGATCTTACTTGTGTTCACAGGCATGTCAGCACTCCTGGCAAACCAGCTCTCTCCTGGTGGTATTGGGTATCAAAAGCTGTGGCACAGGATCAGCCCATAGCCTCATTTTCTAATTTTAAAAAAATTTCTTTTGAGAATTCCACACATGAGTAGACTGCATTTACATCAGTTCTAATCCTCTGTCTCTCCAACTCCTCTCATATTCCTCGATCTTTTTTAGAAAATTATTTTCTGCCTCCTTCAGCAGCTATCAATTGCCCATATCTCTTCGTTGGGGCCTTGTGAAGTTTTCTCTAGTCCATATTGGCATGTCAACTGGTATGGTGATCATGCATGTCTTGTGCATGTCTTGCCATATTGCTGAGATTTCATGATTGCAGCTTCTCTATCATATCTAGAAGTCAATGATAAAGCACACATGCTGATCCTTTGGCTCTTACATCTCTCTGCTACCCCTCCTTTTTCTTGTGATATTCCCTGAGTCTTAGGAGTAGTTTGTGTTGTAGGTGTACCAAATGGGGCTAGATACTGGTGTTTACTTTTTCTCTCCATTTGATCAGTTGTAGCCTCCAGCTACTTCAAAAAGAAGGTTCTTTGACAGAGGCCAGATGCTACACTTCTCTGCCGTTATAAGGATAAGTATTTACTATGCAATTGGAAACCATAGTGGAAATTCCTTTATATGCACAATCCCCCCTTTCAGAACAAATACTTTCAACATTTTTTGAGTCTAGATAGAGATTTTATTTTCCTACCTGCAATTTTAATGATAATGTAGGCTTTTAAGGATTCCAGGTTTATCTTTACATAATTCTTCATTTCTTGCCTGCTTGACAGTGACCTTATCATCTGTACATTAAAATGAAAGATTCTAAATTTCAAGAAAGAACATTAGCTGATGGCCCAACATCAATAAGGCTATTCTAATATCAACTCATATGCTTAACTGTCCTGGTAGTCTAGTGTCACTGAAGATTTGACCCTAGGCAATTGTCCTTCATGAGAGTTTGATCAAACATACAGATGTCTCACTTTAAAAAAAAAAATCCCATTTCTATTTACATAGAATAGAAAGGATTTAGATAACTCTTCATGGAAGTGATGATCTCTACATTACCTTATACATGGAAAAACTGAAACAACCACACATGTTATTCACACATGAGAGCATGCATGTTATATCAATTCCTTTTTGAAAAATCTAGGATCAGCCTTTGTACTAGAGCCTAGTCAACAAGTCAGAAAGAGCAATTTAGGTCTTGATTTTTCTCATATATGTATAGTTTTGTATATAATTATATGTGTATGTTAATATGTTTTAGTGGACATCTTTTTGTTGTTGTTACAAACACTTTACAATGTAGCTGTAGAAAACCCTGTCTTAGTCAGGGTTCTCTAGAGTCATAGAACTTATGGTAGTCTCCATGTAGTAAAGGAATTTATTGATGACTTACAGTTTGTAGTCCAACTCTCAACAATGAACTCCCAACAACGGTTGGCAGCAGCTGTGAATGGAAGTCCAAGGATCTAGCAGTTGCTCAGTCCCACAAGGCAAGCAGGCAAAGCAGAGAGAGCCTTCCTTCTTCCAATGTCCTTATATGGGTCTCCAGCAAAAAGTGTGGCCACCACACCTTTAACCCCAGATGACCTTGCTTGAACTTGTAGATCTTCCAGTCTTAATTTTCTAGGATTCATAGCCACTATGCCACCACACCTTTAATCCCAGATGATCTTGAACTCATAGAGCTTTCTATGTTAATCCTCTGGGATTCATAGCCACTATTCCTGAAGGTCTCCATGCCAAGATTCAGGTCAGAAACTTATATCTCTCAGCCTCCAGATTAGGGCCACAGGTGAGCCTTCTAATTCTGGATTGTAGTTCATTTCAGACGTAGTCAAGTTGACAACCAGGAATAGCCACTACAAACTCCATTACAATGTTCTTGATATGTAAAAGCTAACCAGCCATTGTTTAAATACTTTTTAAATTGTCCAGAGGAAATAGGACAATGGCCCTTTAAAATTCTTAATGGTTCCAGAAAGGTTCTGCAATATGTTATATAAGTTTCTAAGGAAACCAAGTGTACACTAATGTCAACTAAAAGGCACAGAGAGCATGCTGTCAGTAAGTACAGGGTATGGCCATAATTTTCTGCTCATTTCTTTTTTCCTGGTAAGGAGAAAAGAAAATTTAGAGGCGAGAAATTCAGACTGATGCTGATGGCCATGCAGGAGGAAAGACAAATGGCTTAGAACTCGTGGAATGCAACCCACAGGTTATTTACAGCCACATGGGTGGACCTCAGTGTGGCATGGCCCTGAAGACTATTTGTCCTGAGAACTCTATGCTGTAACAGAGTTCTGCTCTGCTGGCTGCACTCACATCCCCTTAACTAAGAATTATATGAAAACTTTAAGGGGGATTTCAGACCTTCACTGAGCAGTGTCTTTGGTGTTCATAATATTAATGTTTGATCTCTTTCAGGCATTGCTGCTGGAGCAGATTAATGACTCAATCGCCACCTTAGAGAAGAACTTAGAATGTAGATGGTCAGCAATGACCACCACTCATAGACAACATTTGGAAAAATAAAGTTGTTAGTTAGTGAAGCTAGGTTGAGATGTTCTAACTACTGACTATGATGTAGAAAACCATAGGGAACAAATTGAAGTTCAGAAAGGCACATTCTTATTAGTTAAGCTGGGGACCTTTTATAGCTAGGGAATAGAAACAATGGCAGCATTGGCTGATGTGTCTCCCACCGAGGCTGAACTGGTGGGGATTGATTTCTTATACCCATTTTTGCCCTCAGGTTCTTATTTTCATTTATTTATTTATTTATTTATTTATTTATTTATTTATTTTGTTTTTTCGAGACAGGGTTTCTCTGTGTAGCCCTGGCTGTCCTAGAACTTACTCTGTAGACCAGGCTGGCCTCGAACTCAGAAATTCACCTGCCTCTGCCTCCCAAGTGCTGTGTAGCCCAGGCTGGCCTCGAACTCATGATCCTCCTGCCTCTACCTCCTTCAGCAAATCCTACTGGCGTCTGCCACCACAACTGGCCCTCAGGTTCTTAATATGATTTATTAAGGATCACTGATGAGTAGATATGCATTCTGAGGATTTAAGCTTGATGTGACTGACTTTTATATAAAAGTTTAGATTTATGATACTTTTAAGATTCTTACAATATTACTTCTAAAGACAAATAATAAAACTATTACTCCTTTCTTTCAAACTGAAAATTGCTGCCTTCCAGTAAGAGAAACTGGCCAATAAACCTACCTTGCTTGCTTACACTTTGTTCTTGTTCTATAACAAGTTGTTTAGTTATGAATGTACGTGGGTTTGGGGGAATAATTTGTTTTCTTTACCTGTATTATGTAATGTTATTTCTTGTAAAGGTATTGGGGAACGCACTGTTTTTTCATAATCATTTACTAGAAGAAAACGATCATATTATAATTATATTTTTCTTGAATAATTCTGTTGGGATATGTAAGCTATGGAAGAAAGAATAAAATATGGGTGGCTGGAACATTGTTTCTCCAATCCATAAACTATGTAAAGTTAGTCTGGGTATGTTTTGGAGCTTGCTCCATCCACAAATTGTGCATATGTATGTATGTATGTATGTATGTATGTATGTATGTATGTATGTATAAAATGCTTAGAGCATGTGTATTGGAGTTTTGCTTTAACCCATTCTATGTGTGAATGTGTATATCTGTCTGTAGGTCTGTATGCATGAATGTATGTGTGTATGTATGCATGCATGTATATTTGTGTGTATGAATTTATTGGACTCTGCCTTTTGTTTCATCCATTCAGTGTGTCAGAGAGAGAGAGAGAGAGAGAGAGAGAGAGAGAGAGAGAGAGAGAGAGAGAGAATTTTCTCTTTCCTTCTCTATTTCAATGACCCCAACGAGGTAAAAGAGTTCATAGTTTTTCCGCTGGCCACAGAGAGTGCCAGCCCCAGTAAATTAAGCTTTGTTCCCTCAGATAAAAAGTCTGCTGAGTAACTTCTCTTGCTGGATGCCTTTGGCAGCATCCCCTGTAGGTATCTGTATCCATCCCAGTCAGCAGCTCTAAGCACTGAGCTCCCAATGACTGCCTGCCCCAGTTTACCCACCACATAGATACCAAAGTTGGTGCTTGGCAGACCAGGAAATGAAGTTCTTGTGTGTGTGTGTGTGTGTGTGTGTGTGTGTGTGTGTGTGTGTGTATGTGTGTGTGTGTGTAGCCTGGTGACTATTGGTCTAACTTATTTGTGGTAGTGTGAGCAATCAAATGACAACTACTTGAGAGAGCATTTATGAACAAAAATAAAACATGTTTTAAAGTGATAGCACCATGAGTACAATATGCAAACACATACACATAGGAATTGATACCTCTAAAACATAAAAATACAGTGAGTTTAAAAATCATTATTGAAGCAAAAGGTCCACAACTAGAAGTAAAGTAGACAACAGTTGATGTTGTTTCATTTCAACTAACTTTAAAATTGCAACATAGGATATGCATCAAATTTCCCTGTGTCACAATTAGAGATAATTTGTAGGGCCTAGAGATATGTTTCAGGGATTCAGAGCACTTGCTGTTCTTGCTAAGGATCCATGTTTGATTTCCAGAACCTATATAGTGGCTCACAACCATTTTTAACTCCGTTTGCAGGACATCCCATACTCTCCAAGGGTGATAGACACCTATGGTGCGCTCACACACACACACATACACACACACATTCAAGTAAAGCACTCCTATGCATATAATAAATAAATCTTTCACAAAACATTTGTAGCATTTCAGTATAGTTTATTTGTATCTGAAACAAATGTCTGTGTGTAGATTATTGTATATAAATTTTATATTTATATATATTTATATTTATATATGTATATGTGCTATACATATATGTATGGTAGATATATGTGTGTATACACATAGGAACTATCCCTCTGAATGATGGGATATGAGTAATAAACATTGTAAGGAATATAACAAGGATTTAAAACATAAAGGAAATGGTTATAAATACAACGCAGGCCTGTGGTTTTTGAATGAGGGAAGATGTAGAAATAGAAGTCAAAGAAGGACAAAGGTGATTGTCAAGAGAAACAGAACAAATGTATTTTAGGCGGATAGGCCTTTATGCATTCTAGGCTGTAGCCCAGAGCAGCTGCTTTCCCAGGGAGTGCTCAGGCCAAGGCTAGAGGTTGCCAAGCAGTTTCACTGTCCCAATTTCCTTTTCCCTTGGCCATTCTTCTAGCTGGAGCATATCCTGAGATGATCCTCTCTTATTTGGATAGTAAGACCATAACCTCAGAAGCCTGTAGAACTGATGGTAGTATATCTGTAAGCTTTATGTCCTGGAAGAAAGAGAAAATAGCCAGATTGTTGACAATACACACTCAAATGCACACAGTGATGATTAAGATTATGGGAACACAGGGAATTTATTTCTTAAGCATTATAATTGTGGTGAAAATTTCCTGAACAACAGATATCATGGGAGGGAAAGGAAGAACAATATGGACAAATGTGGTAGGCATTAAAATTTTATTTATTACAAATGTGTTCAAAAGAACTTAAAATGGGATGAAAAGAATATATATTCAATCAATTCAAAGAATTGATTTTTTCTATGATGAAGCAAAAATTTTCCATAATACTGTTGACTCAAATTGTCTCCATAGGTAAAGTAGGTGAACTAACTTGAGAGATTGTTCGAGTTATTTTTAAAAGCATCAGTATGAACTCAGCAGAAGTCTTTTTTATTCAGGATAAAATTCTTCATATTTTGTATACCTTAGTATCCTACAATAAATCTGATAGGTGCTCCTTCTCAACTTCTCATAATTTATTCATGGAACTTCACACCATCAATCACTTGGGCTTCTTGGCTATAAGCTATGAAACTGCCTCCATGTACTTGAATCCAGGTGAAATCAACTTTTTTTTTCCTGTTAAGCTATTCACAACCAGAAATCCAAGACTAATACTTGACCACAGTTACCCAGCAGGATGTTCAGATTCCATTCTTTGTTGCTTGTTGTCTTTTGAAGGAAATCACTTCATCATTTCTTCTCATATGATGTCACACCTCTCAAGGGAAAGGTCAGTGGCTTGGAC
The DNA here is from genome assembly GCA_019843815.1 of Montemys delectorum. Taxonomy (NCBI): domain Eukaryota; kingdom Metazoa; phylum Chordata; class Mammalia; order Rodentia; family Muridae; genus Montemys; species Montemys delectorum. The sequence goes on from JADRCD010028891.1 coordinate 6,436, forward strand.
AATTGAGGGAACCCAGGTCTGTGGTTGTATTACAAAAAGGTGGCTTACTTTTCTCTGCAACTGATAGGTGAATAGGACTCAAAATAGTCAGTAGCTGAGATCTGATTTGTCTATAGAAGCTAGTTGGAATGAAGCCAAACGTGTCTTTACAGCTTGCTCTCACCCTGGATCCCTCCTTTGCTGGTTAACTATCCCAAACACTACTGAAAGAGTTCCCTGTTTTATCTCCCTGGTTTGGTTATTATGCAGGTGTTCATGCTAGTATTTGAGTCAGAGATGCTTATTTCTCCAAGGGAGTGTAGCTGAGCAAATGTGGCCTTCTAGCAATTCCTTTATTTAAATTATACAATACCCATTTTTTAAAAAAAGAAAATCAATTGAGAATTTCATATGTGTATTTTGACATATTTGCCACTTCAATTGTCCCTGATCTACCCCTCTTCCCTACTCAATATTGTATCCTCCTCTTCTCTAAAAAAAAAAAAAATTATTAAGTCCAGTTTTTGCTGCTCATATGCTCTTGGATTTGTGGCTTTCCACTAGAGTGTGGTCAATCTGCCAAGGGCCACAGTCTTAAAGAAAACAAGCTTTTCCTCTCCCAAAAGTGGTTGCTTGTCCAGAGTTTATCAGTTAGTGGGGAGGGCTTCAGGCCTAACTCCTTTGTCTCTTAGGGCATTCTATTTGTCTTGAACTTTACTAGGTGTGGTGGTTTGAATAGCAATGGATGGCATAGAATCATGTATTTGAATGTTTGGCCCATAGGGGATGCACTATTAGGAGGTATGGACCAGTATAGCACCTAGTGTAACACACAGTCCCCTTCTCCTGCCTGCAAATCAAGATGTAGAACTCAGCTCCTCCAGCACCATGTCTGCCTGCATGCTGCCATGTTTCCCACCGCTGTGATGATAGACAAAACCTCTGAAACTGTAAGACAGTCCCAGTGAAATGTCTACCTGTATCAAGAGTTGCTGTGGTCATGGCATGGTGTCTCTTCACAGCAAAGAAAATGCTAAGACACTATTTTTTTTTTTTTGCATGCTATTATACCACTGTGGGTTCAAATGTACAATTGCTTTCCAGGGTTCAGAAAACAGTTTTCTTGTGTCCATCTAGCATCTAGGACTCTTACAAGCTTTCCATTCTCTCTTCCTCAATGATCCCTAAGCTTTTGAAGGAGAGAGTGTTATATAGATGTACCACTTAGGGCCAAGGATTCTGTAGTCTCTTATTCTTTGTATCTTGACCAGGTTTGACTGTTAATTATCATCTACTGAATAAAATTTTTCTGATGTGGATTGAGAGATGCACATGGAATAGAACTGAGGACCCACATAAAAGTCTACAGTCTTTATCAAATCTTTTACAGAGACCTATACTTAAAAGCAGCCTCCTCTGACCTATTAGATGAGATCAGTGAGAAAGCTGAGTTGGTAGGAGTAGAATTTATTAGGATCAGGGATTGGATTAAGGAGCACAAATCAACCCTCATTGATATCATGGGTTCCCACTTACATCTTTTCACCTGTGTACTGTTTCACTCTGCCTCACTTTCAGAGTATCCCCACAAGTCTTCAAGGTACCTTATAGTTTACTATTAGTAAGGTATTCCTCTAGGCTAAGGTTTTTACAGAATATGAATTTTGTTTTCAAGCATACTACTCAGACACTTTTTTGATCCCCAACTCTTGAATGAATAAATGAATTATTAGAGTTGTCTATGAAACTAATTCACAATGAAGAATTCATAGTGGTTATTAGGCTACTGATGAAACAATTCTTTAAAATAATACTTCTCAGGATTTACTGTGCATAAGGATTTCCTGGGAATCTTATAAAATTACATGTATAAAGGACACGACCTCAGAATCTTGTTAGGTGCTACCACTGTGACATCCTTCATTGAGGATGAAGATAATCTTAGGGATCAGCGTCCAAAATGTGTCTGATGAAGCAGTTGTGCAAAAATAGGGGGAAGAGTGGCATTTTGTTAAACAATAACAACAACAAAGTTGGAATGCCTAGGGAATAGAATTGAGCACTTTCATTTTAAAAATTACCTTAGGTGATAGGCTGGAAAGATGGCACATGCTGCTCTCCCAGAGGTCCCAGGTTGGGTTCCTAGCACCCACATGGCAGCTCACAGCTGTTTGTAACTCCAGTGCTAGGAGAATCTAAAGCTGTCCTCTGGCTCTCAAAGGCACTGCCTGAATAGGATGTACAGACATACATGCAGGTAAAACACCCACACACATAAAATAAGAATAATTAAATCTTTAAAAAAAATACTTCAGGTGCTTTGCATGATTGGAAGTACTCCTAGGGAATGGATAGGAGCACAAATTGTTTATGGTTTTTGAGCTTTTTTAGATGAGAGCAGTGACTCAGAGGGACACTGTAAAGATGTAAAAAGATGTAGCTACATTTTGTTTCAAAGACATTCCTGTACTTGTCATGGAGTTAAGGAAGAGAAAGACAATGGGGTAGTATGTTTTCAACAATCAGTGCCAGTGGTAGCTTTGGCTAGCACAAAACATTACTCTCTTTTGTTTTGGTTTTGGTTCTTTTATAGAATTGTTATTCTGGAAAAGCCAAGGTAGTAAATAAATCTACATATTATTTTTAACTTCTAAAAGTGTCTTTGCATTTTTATTCCTACTTAAATTTTAAATCACACCACATTTCTTTCCATTGTGCAATCTATGAGAAACATAGGGAAATCTTTTTTCTTGGAGTAATAGGACAGAAGTGCAGAGGAGTAGTCTATTAAGCAGGGGTGCTGGAGTCATTGTTATTTCTTTAACAGCTAGCCACCAAGCAGTGGAACAGCATGAGACCCAATAGTAGGATATAGTCAGCGACCCACTTCAGTCTATAGCTATTCTGGTGTGATATTATTTCAGGCATCAGTGATGGCCAAGGTGAAAGCTTTTCAAATAAGACATTCTGAATGAGATATGCCGCAAGCCTGAGAGTGTGCTGGGAGTAGGTTGGCAGCCATGGTGACAGATATGAGTTGGGAAACTCAGGCACAGTGAAAATATCACTGAGTCGCCAGAGGCCACAATACAAGCTGGTGGTATGGCTCATATTTGTATTGAAATTTTCTTATTTCCATTTCAGAGAAACAGACAGGCTATTTGATGTCCTTAGTCTTGAAATCATTCTTTGGACACATCAGAGCCCCAGAGTCACATACTCTTGAGTGAGTTTTCTCCCTCTCTCTGTCTCTCTCTGTCTCTCTCTCTCTCTCTCTCTCCCCCCCCCCCATCTGTATAATTAGGAGAGGCTGGGATTTGTTGTCAAGAACATGGAACGAATTTAAGAATTTTCAGGTTATTCCACTTGAGAAAGATACTTCTCAAATAGACATTTGATTTGTGATTTGTCTACTTACATTATATATAGTAGAAAGCTAGAGGAGACTCTGATCCAGCCCATGTAATTATTTCTCTCATATTTTGGGGACAGGGGGCTAAAATGACTGACAAAGCCTAACATGATGCGTCCATTATGCCTGGGACCTTTGAGGGTCACTTAACAGGACAGAAGTTGCTACCAATTGCTTATCTTGAAATTCAGAGAGCTGTCCCCAGTAAACAGTGATGTCTATTGGAGTGCATGCTTGTATTTGTTTAGCTGCCTTAAGATTCAAATGACTGAGAGGCCAAAGTATATTATGCTTTCTGTTTATTATTTATATTGTTAGCAACAACAAAGACGAATCTCAATGTCACCCAAAGGAACACATGAACAAAGTGAAAGTAACTTCAGAAGATAATTCATTTTGGAAAAAAGTGTGTGTTAGAACCCAAAATGAGCTAGCAAGCGTACTGGGTCAAGGTGGCATCTTTTCCTGGATATAGGTGGTGACTGCATTTCACCCTGTTGGTGAGAGCTTGACTTTACACCATGACTAGCTGTTTAGCACCAAAGGGAAGGAAACGGGTCCGAAAATGTGAATCTTTGCTGGGATGACTATCTCTGATATATACAAAATATACAATATATGAAAACAATAACCAGTTTACTAACTGACTTATCAATAAAATACTATGCAAGAGCTGTAGTGTCTTTGAGGTTTTCAGACATAGTTCTTTTACTGCTGCTTGAAAACCAACTCTCAATTTGAATAGACATCTAGGTCTTGGGAAGCAAAAGAGCCTACTATGACTAATGCTTTAGGAACATTAGATGATAGGGATTTATGAAGGTGGAAACTATACTGAGACCTAGAACATTGAAGTCCACATAGTCTCAGCAAGGACAAGATTATTTTTATGTGGAAGCTGAAAGGAAAAATGTTAGGTATCCAAGAGAGTTTCAGATTCCTTTTTCCCAAGGCTAAAGGCCTGGGATAATGACAAATAAATCTGCAAGTAGTTCATATTTTCTACTCTTTCCTTTTATTTAAAACTTTATCCCAGTGTAACAAGAAGGTTGGCACTACCAGCATCTGCCTCTCTGAGGTCATGTAACTGGGACATTTTGCCTCTACAGAGACTTCTAAGGATATTTCATGTGTATGAGACAAGGATATAAAGTTGTATTTCTATAACAGAAAATATTTTAAAAACTTAGAATGTTACTTTTTGTAGAAAATCACAGCTCCCTTGCTGCAATAAGATTTGTTTACAATGAAAAATGTTCCTCCCAAACTCCAATCAAACCCATTCTTATCTCTTGTCTTTAACTTGGTAGGGAAAATTAGGTTCCTATAGTTTTCAGTCTTTCAATTGATGCCAATAAATGTAAAAGAAATCTTCCTCTGCTTCTTTGATAGTTATTTGAAATTCTAATTGATCAACATGTGTCCAATCAACTCAGAGTTCTTGCCAATTCAAACCTTCAGAAGGCTAGTTTGTGTATGTTATGAGATTAGTTTCTAAACCAAGAAAATACTAACCTAAATGAGGTGAAAATTGAGCCTAAATTTGATAACATGATAATAGGCTACTCCTGAGCTTTATGCCTCAATTTTCTCCCTAAGAGCCTCTCAAAGAATACTACCTACTCAAAAAAAATAACAGTAAATTTTATGCAAATTAACATTCCAAGGAAATTAGACTGATAGATTTACCTATGATCTAAATTCACAGCTCCACATTGAAAATTAAATCATAGACATGGCTCAAAACAGATTTTTAATCTGTTCTTTGAGGAATGATCACTGTAGCCTATATCAAGTATGGAGTTCAGTGAAAAAACAGCAGGAGACAGTAGTAAGATCACGTGCAGAAAATAAAATTAGACCCAAATTTTTAGCCTGCACAAAAATCAACTCAAAATGGATCAAAGATCTTATGAAATGCCAAAATATTTGGACTAAAAGCTCATAGGGTGGGGAAAGTACACTCGAAATCTCAGCAATATGATAGTCTAAAGACGACCTGAATGATACATAAGAATAAGAATCAAAGTTGAAAGGGAGAGCAAAAGAAAGCAGAAAAGAAAGCACATGAAAGCAGAAGGAGAGATTGGAGGTAGAGGAAAGGGAATGGGAAGGAGTGAGGAGGGTATAATAATAGGGGACTGATGATGGTCAAAGTATATTAGGCATGTGTATGAGATATCATAATGAAACCCACTTTATAACAATATATGACAAAAGGACAAAGCAATGTCTAACAGTAACAACAAAAAGATATAGACATCGAGAAGAACTGTACGAACAGTTCTCTAGCTGCCCAGGAAGTAATTCCAAAAATTGACAAACAGAATTATATCCAAGTAAAAAGCTGCTGAGCTGCAAAGGACAGTATTAACAGAGAACAGCTTACAGAATGAGAAAAATCTTGGTCACAAAAAAGACAGAGCTCTCTTATGACCCAATTATACTACCTCTGGTCAAATGCTCAAATGACTCAATATCCCACCACAGAAACAACTGTATTTATTGCTACATTATTCAAAATTGCAAGGCAATTAAGCAAGCCTAGATACCCAATAATAAATGAATGGATCCTGAAAATGTGGTATATGCACACAACAGGCATAAAAAGAAAATTAATTATTAAAATTTCAGAAAATGGGTATTGTCTTAGTTAGGGTTCTCTAGAGTCACAGAACTTATGGTAGTCTCTATGTAGTAAAGGGATTTATTGATGACTTACAGTTTGTAGTCCAACTCCCAACAATCAACTCCCAACAACAGTCATGGCAGCAGCTGTGAATGGAAGTCCAAGGATCCAGCAATTGCTCAGTCCCACAAGGCAAGCAGGCGAAGCAGAGAGAGCCTTCCTTCTTCCAATGTCCTTATATAGGTCTCCAGCAAAAAGTGTGGCCCAGGTTAAAGGTGTGTGCC
>JADRCD010028898.1:0-12193 GCA_019843815.1 Montemys delectorum
ATGGTACACCTGTGGACTTCAGAAGCCATCTTCTTAGACTTAGTTCTCTCCTTCCTTCCATCCTGGATTAGGAGGACTCAGTTGACACTGTCAGACATCTGCAGCCACTCACTGGATCTTTCCCCTAGCTGTCTGTTTTTAGGGTACTGAGGATTAGTAAGCCCTGGACCACAAGCCACACGCCTAGCACTTCTGTTTCGAGACAGGCCTCACCAGGCTGCTATGAATTTGCTATATAACCCAGGCGATCCTGGAACTGCAATCCTTTTGCCACAACCGCCCTCCCCAATAGTTTGGATTACAGTGTCATGCACACGTGCATTTACAGTCTCATGCACACATGTTGGGTATAAGTGAGGCACAAGGAGGGGCTTGAGATGGCCTTTACTATTCCCTTTCCACATCTTCTTTTCTCTTTGCCCTCCCACTTCTGCCCTCCCCCCACCCCCGCTGCACTCCCTCCTGCCCACCCCTTCTCCCTCTAGTCTCACATCTCCTTCCTTCCTCCTGCTCTCACTCCTCTTACCTTTGCTGCAGTGTAAGCAGCTGTGTAAGCTTTTAATGTGTGTGCTGGAGATTTGAACTCCCTCCCCAAATTTATACTTCCATGCCCCCCATCATCATCATCTCCTCTCCACCATGCACATGGCTCGGAAGCATTAGCAGAAGTCAGAAAAGCACTCACATGTCCTCTGTTTGGCTCACTCTTTTCAGCTCCTCCCCAATCCAAGCTGGGCTTGACAGAGCTTGATGACCCACGGAAAACCTTTGCACCTTTGCCTCTGGATAGCTGAGGGGAATCCCTAGGGATTCGTGGCTCTTAGGCCTGGGAAGGATTAATCAAGAAAGAACTCTACTTTGTTGCAGTGAGTTACATTTGAAGCCATACTCCCCATTTTCAAAAATGGCAGAGGAGACTGGACAAGGTGACAGCCAAGAAGAACCCTTGTGCACTGAGAAAAGTGATTAAAGAAAGGATGTCACCCCCTCGGAACAAGAAGTTCTGTTCCCATTCGAGTTGATGACCACACCCAGAGGGGCCTCCGCTGCATCAAAGCTGCAGCTTGTGTGGATGGCCTTCCCACAAAGCACCATTCTTGTGAGATTTTTTTAATAGTTACAAATAAAAGTTTTGGGGCTGGAGAGATGGCTCAGAGGTTAAGAGCACTGGCTGCTCTTCCAGAGGTCCCAAGTTCAATTCCCAACAACCACATGGTGGCTCACAAATAAAAGTTTTTGTCAGTCCACCAAGAAAAAAAAATCACTGGACAATCAGTTTGCTGGGTACAAAGGGGTATTAAATAGCTACCCAAAGTCACAGTGGGACATAGGTCCCTCTGCAGAAGGGCTGGAAAAAAGGCTAACAGTATAAAACTCTTAGAGATTTTATCAAGGTCCTTCCTCAGGGGAACCTGGCCATCCCTGCTTTCAAGGGGTTCTGTCTCTGAAAACTGCCACAAGCTTAGAAATTGGATCCTGGACCAAGATTCACTTTTTTTCATTTGTTTGAGAATTTTTTTCCTCTTATACAAATCAAGCACAAATTCAGTAGGCTTATGTATTTCATGCCTGGAGACAACATGATTGATTATCCAGTACCAAAGGTCCATAGGAGTCATGCCACCATAAAATTCACTTGGCCTGTGCTGACCATTACACTGTAGGCTATTGTGGACATTGCTTTGTGTATGCTGCCCATTACAATAACTGTGATTACCTTGCCTTTGGTGATGCAGTGCTGTCACCTGGCCCTGCTACTTTGGGGCCCAAATTAAATCTCTTTAATCTATTCATCTAGCTGAAAATTAGAATCTCCAACCCTAAGGCCTGTCATATCCTCTAACCCCCACTAACAACAGTCACACAGCAGCAACAACACAGTCTAATCCTGCGAGTGGCTGAATTAGAATGCAAATTAAATTCACAGCCTTATGAAGATTCTTAAGGTTGGGTCACTGGAAGAAATGGAATACTGAAATTTGAAATAGGACCGACTGCAGAGTGGCAGTCCAGTGAATCTGAACATAATGAACTCTGTCTTAGCTAAGCCTGCCACCATGAAATAAAATGTAGGATGCTCTTTGTGTTGGCAGCTGGAAATCCACAGTCAGGGTGGCAGCGTGGTGAGCTTTGGGTGGGGGTCCTCTTGCAGACTTCAGCATGCTAGCCTCCTGTGCTATCCTTACACAGTGCCATGGATCCAGGTTAAGAAGCAATGGTTTGTGATGGTAGCGGCTCTAGCACAGGATCCATGGCACTGTGTAAGGTGTTGTCTTAGTCATTGTTCTAATGCTGTAAAAAGACACTACGACTAAGACAAATGTTATAAGGCAAAACATTTAATTGGGGGTTTGAGGTTTGCTTACAGTTTCAGAATTTTAGTCCATTATCCTCATGATAGGGGGCATGGGGACAAGGCCCACCCCTAGTGACACACTTCCTACAACAAGGCTGGACCTCCTAATTGTATGAAATAATTCCACTCTCTGTTCACTAAACATTCAAAAACATGAGTCTATGAAGGTCATTCATATTCAAACCATCACATGTATGTTTGCATATGGGCGTGTGCATGAAGGTGCCTGAGGAGGCCAGCTGTGGAGTTACAGTTATGAGCCACCTCATGTGGGAGCTGGGAACTGAACTGGGGACCTCTGGAAGAGCAGCAAGTACTTTTAATTGCTGAGCCATCTCTCCAAATGCACACATGTGCACGCGCACATGCACACATACTAGTGTATGAAATTTGAAACAAATGTTGACTCTGCCAGTCTGTATTGACTTTTATTTTTTTTACCTGTACATATTTGTTAGGGACATGTAACAGCACACATGTAAAAGTCAGCGGACAACTTCTGAGAGTTGATTCTCTCCTCCACCACATGGGTCCTGAGGTCAAACTCAGGTCTTTCGGCTTGGCAGCAAGAACCGTCTGGCTGCTCCCTCTCCACCAATGTCTATGAACAACTCTTTACATGGACATATTTCCCCCTGTCTCTTGAATATATACCAAAAAGTAGAATTGCTGAGTCATTTGCTAACTTTAGGTCTACTCTCTCTCAAAATGTCACTCTTTTCTAATGATGTCACACTGCTTCACATTCCTACTGGTCATGTCTGAGTGTTCTCATTTCTTCAGGCCATCTGCAACATGTGTTAACCCCAGTAAGGTAAAAGGCTATTTCATTGTGCTTTTGATTTCTATCGCCTTTACGGCTATGATGGCAATACCTATGTTGAAGGTCAAATGAGACCCCGCCCCCTTCCTTTCTGAGTATCACCCAGGCCTCCTAAGTTTTGAACTCTAAAGTTTCTCTAGCATTCCTTTTTTTCTGGGACTCCTACTTTTGCAGAACAGTAAAGCACTGGGGTCATCTTTTTGCCCTTGGAATATCCTCTGCCCCTTTGTCAGAGAAATTTGCAGGTAAAGGGTCCATTTGAGTGAAAGGAAAACCCAAGAGTGAGATTTACTATCTGCAAGAGTCTACCCTCGGCTTTGATGCCGGGGATCATGGAGGCTGGGACTCGTTGAAACTTGGCAATTCTCTACCAGTGAAGGAAACTTCAAAGTGCAAAGCAGAGGTGCAGGAACTAAGACTGGCTGGCTGCGATGCTCCAGCGGGGGCTTCTGAAGGTCAGGGGATAAACAAGTGACAGACACCCCTAAGCACAGGACAGATGCCCCAAGGCATATTGGCCAGGTTAAAAAAAAATGTGCCATGGTCATGCTGGGCATCTCTGAGCCCTTGTGGCGCCTGCAGGGTCACTGTTTCTGGTATTGAAAGCTTCTGCTGGTCACTGCTTAAGGTAGATCTGTTCAAGGTCAGCCCTGAGAATAGTTTTCCTTCTCAAATCTTCATCTTGCTACAAGAGAGTGGAAGAATTCAAAGGGGCTTTTCTAAAATCCCGCAGGTTAAAATGAGACAATCGGCTCGAAATCCTCCAGACAATCACCCGAAATCCGTGAGCTTGGAGTGGTCTTTGTCTGCACTGCACGTGTTCCTTCTAGTGGTTTTCAAAGGTCTATTGGGAACTGGGTGGCCTCCTGGGGCCAGCACCTGCATTGTCTTTACATACAAGCACATTGCTTTTCTAAAAGTTTAATCGTATGAGCCAGGAGAGGTGGGGGTTAGGGGGGATGGTGTTAAAGAATTCTATGTCAGAAGGCTAGGTTGTTTAAAGATTAGGCAAGGGGAGATTAGGGACAGAAGGCAAAAGTAACTTTCTAGTTTGGGTGCAGTGACCTAAGAGGTTGCCCTATAGACCTGGAGGACAATGCAGCTTTGTAGATGAAGTATCTAGAAGCACAGAATCCTGCTCTTTCAAGGGGCCAGCTTACAGCAATCAACTTTAGTGTTGCATTTTCTATAGGAAAGTATCAAACTACTTCAGGAGTGAGCTACATTTAGACTTTTGTTAAAGGGTATGTGTGTGTGTGTCTGTTTAACCTAAACATTTTACCACATTACACGATTTTTTTTCCCCCACGGAGACAAAGAAGAATTGCCCCATTCTGAATTGGAATGCCCTGCCCCCGCTAAAAGTCCAACTTGACAAGCACATGTGTTTATTAGATCTTTTAAAATGTTGGGTGGATTTGCTCCCCGAGTTGCTGTCCCTACCCACTTTCCCACCCCATCCTGCTGCAGCCAGAGCCTAGCTCCGTAGGTCCTGGTTTGTAGAGTTCAGCACAGGGAAAATGCAAGCTGGACTTTGAGAAGAGTGGACTCCTTAGCAGACTTGTTGAAGGGCTTGTGAACCTTGTCAGCCCATGGGAGGGCTTGCCTTTGTTTTGTTGCAATGTGGAATGTAGCCTCGGGGCACAGAACAACTAAATGGTAAACTTGGAAAAATAGTGTCTCATTGGCTACATTTGGAGAACTAGTCTCCCTGCACATCACCCCCAGTTTTTGTTTTTGTTTTCCTTTGGCTGTTCTTTTGTTTATGACACTTTTTAAATGTTTTTTTTTTTTTAAACCTTGGAGAGGAATTTACATGATTAATTTTGTTTTGAGTGCCAAGGAACACTACACCACAGCCATAGTATGAACAGCAACAATGAGTGCTTACTCCTGGGACATCGCAGACACCAACCAAGAGAAAGCCCAGTTGATGTGCAGAAATATCATAGACATCTAAAAACCTATGCCATTAATACGTCTTTAAGCCATGTAAGGTTTTTTTTTTAATTTTAAATTTTATTTATATTAGTGTTTGGCCTCCATGTATGTCTATATGAGGGAGTCAGATCCCCTTGGGACAGAAGTTACACACATATGAACTGCCACGTGGGTGCTGAGAGATTTGAACCTGTGTCCTTTGGAAAAAGCAGCCAGTATTCTCAACCGCTGAGCCACCTCTCTAGCCTACCATTTAAAGTTTTTTAATACTAAAGGGAAGGTATGTATATAGGAGCTATTAGCCAGGATAGTGTGTCCTATACACTGGGGTATATGTATCTGTGCTGGGATTGAACTCAGGCCTCATGCACGCAACGTCTGGGCATGCAACTGGCTGAAGTAACAGTTATCTTTATAGTGTATGGAGTATCTTGACTGCTTCCCTGGCCAAACGAGTCATAGGGCACCCTGACACGGGATTTTTAGTTAATAACCTTATTAAATAAATTTTTATTTAAAAACCCTATTAAATAAATTTTTATCTAATAACCTATGGTTGGAAAGCATAATTCTAAAAGATTTTACTATTGTTATTATTATTTTAACTTTTACTTATGGATGTAGCTGCTCTATTTGCATGTATGTCTGCATGACAGAAGACGGCATCAGATCCCATTACAGATGGTTGTGAGCCACCATGTGGTTGCTCGGAATTGAACTCAGGAACGCTGGAAGCAGCCAATGCTCTTAACCACTGAGCCACCTCTCCAGCTCCTGGAAAGCGTCTTTATTTACCCATACAGGGTGCCTTTTTCTCTTGCTATTATTTTAACAGCCCTTTCATAAAACCATCAAAATAATCTCTAAAGTTACAAGGCAAGTGAAGATACAACTGGAATATCAGAAATTGTGGGGACTCTTCCTGTAAACGCCGGCAAAGAGAGACAGGAATTTAACCTTTAAGTTGCATTTATTCAGAGATCTGGCAGTCTGAGAAGACACAAGATTCCTATATTTGTACTTAATTTTTTTCAGTGGTGTGTGTGTGTGTGTGTGTGTGTGTGTGATGTGCGTTATGTGTGAGAATGTGTTTGCCATGGGCGAGCATGCGGATGTCAGAAAGGAACTTAGCAGAGTCAGTTCGATCCTTCCAGCATGTGGGTTCCGGAGATGGAAATAAAGTCACTAGACATGGCTGCCAGAGCCTTGACTCACTGAGCCCTCTTGCTGGCCCAAGGATGACTATCTTTTAAAGATTTCCTTATATCTTATCTCCAGTCGGTGAATCTTAGGAGGGGAGAGGATGGGTGGACAATCACCTCACAGTTCAGTCTCTCCATGGGTGAGCTAATCAGCCACATCTGGGAGACGTGTGCATCTGTGCTTCTCTTGTTATCATTCCCTAAACTCTTACCTTGTTCTCTGGATGGTTGGGCTCAGGCACTTATTGAGTCCCTGATTCTAGCCAGGATCTGCTGGTACCAGCTTTGTACTCCTCCAAGATGTCTGAACTAGGGTGAGGGCTAAGTCTGCATAAATAAACAGCACATGCTAAGCTATTGCTAAAATGTATGTTCAGATTCCTTTTATCAACACAGTACAAATGTATTAGATAATGTAGGAAAGTGCCCGTGTCTGTCTCCTCTGTCTCCTGTCAAAAATATCGTATTTGGTTGTCCAAAATTGCTTTTGTTTTTTTGTTTTGATTGGTTGTCTAAACCTGTACATCAGTGTTTGTGAAATGGGTGTCCTTCTTATTGTTAATCCTTTGCAAACACCTACTTAATAACCCTGAGCGGGGTGATGCCTGTGGTTTAATGAGTTGCCTGTTTATATATAAGAAAACGTACAGGAATCCTGGGACAATCCTTACACATGAAGGCACATCTGCATTCCTTATCCATGGGCCCTAACCCTAGCCAATCCACCTGTCAATCGCTTACTGGCTTATTGACCTATTTGCATACTGTTCGGCTATTGTAACTCTCCTTCAAGGCAGAAACGAGGTTCAGGTGTTACACCCTGCATGTAACATCTCTCTGTACTTAAGGGGGATGCCTGTAAATGTTGCTATTTTCCAGCCTGTGCTGCCCCTTGCTCCATTTATACCCTGATTTCACATGTACCCAATGGACAATTTCTTCATATTTTGATGAGCAGATGGCTCACATATTTGTGAAGGCATTAGGTTTGGGTGACAACAGGAGGCCCTGCATTTGTGTGTTATGGAAGCCATACAGAAGATTGCTCGAGGCTTTTGGTTTACTTTGCTTGCTTTTGTATCAGTTGGCCCAGCATGCAGCTATAAGCGCTCTCTTTGCTACTGTGCCATCCACAAATCTACACTCTCGAAGATAGAACAATTGTCTGTGGATAAGCTGATGGTCTTTCCTTGTAAGTCAACACCATTCCTACCATCCCTCCCCCTACCCAGTTTCAATTGGGCCCTAGTATTTTTTATATGTATATGTGTGTTTTGCCTGTATGTATATCTGTGTACTATGTGCATGTTTGTTCCTGTGGAGGCCAGAAGAAGTCAGATCCTCTGGGACCAGAGTTACAGACGGTAGTGCCAGGAGACTTTCAGTACATCTCTTCTTGGTCTATGTTTTACTGCTACTGGAGTAGGTTCAGTGATGAAGTCCACCTGCTGCAGGGTTTTATATAGAACTAGCAGTTGCTGTTCCTGTGCTGTATATGGATTTCCTACCTCTTTCCAAGAATGGGACCCATCAGAACAATCTATTTAGCTTGTTTCTGCCATCATCCCCAGCCTTGGTCCTGGGGACTCTGTAATCTTAAAACAAATGGGTACTGGGACCCTGGAACATATAACTACTCAGTCAGTGCCACAAGAACCTTGTCTTACTCAAAAGCCTCCTGAGGCTCTCGGTCCAGTCCCACCTGATCCTCTTATATCAGGTTATATAAAGCACAGGCAACTTGAGCTAGATAATGTACAAAAATGTGCCTGTGATGGCTTGTGTCTATGTTAACTTGATATAAGCTAGAGTGTTTTGCCAAGGAGGAACCTCAACTGAGAAAATTGTATTGTGCAGCAGTTTCCTCTGATGTTAAATCATTCTATCAGGAAGCTCCTTAACAGAAGGTAAATAACTCAAAACAGGCTCAGGAAGTCCCAAAAACTGACCAGATTCTCTAAGTCCCTCTTTGGCAAGGGCAAACAAGCCGAGCTGCTGACAGGCTCTCTCAGAAGACAGACTACATAGAAGAGTCTGAGGCCAGAGCAGCTGCCTTGAAGAGGCAGAAACCAGCTGAGCTTTGTGGAAGAGGTTTAGACCAACTGTGTCACTTAGAAAGGACTCTCTCCAACCTGTTGAGCTGCCTGCAGGCCGTGCTGTGTGCTCCAGGTCCCCAGCTTTGTGAGCTCTCTCTCACCCACGCTGGGGTGGGCTTTGGTGATGCAGCTGTCTCTGAGTCAGTTCTGCTCCTGGAAGTAACCCCTCACCCATATTCCTGTAACTAATTCCCTCAAAACTCATTGATTCACTAAGCTGGACCTCGGTGGTATTTGAACCTTAGTCAGTCACGGGCTCCTTATCTGGAGTGAGTAGATCTGTGTGTAGTATCTTCCCAGGAAAAATCTTGTCACGTGGCAATGTCTCCACCAGACTGCCCTGTGGGAAAGCCTGTATTGCATTTTGCTTAATTAGTGATTGATGCCTGGGCTAGTGGTCCTGACTGCCATAAGATAGTAGGCTGGGCATGAAGAGCAAGCCAGTAAGCAGCACTCATTCACAGCTTCTGCTCCTGCCCTGTTTGAATCCCTGTCCTGACTTCTTTTGATGAGAGGTAGTGATGTGGAACTATATGTTGAAATGAAACCCTCTCCTCCCCAGGTTGCTTTGGTCATGGTGTTTCATCACAGCAGTAGAAATCCCAACGATGATAGTTCCCACATCTAGAACTCATAGAAATACATGTATCTCTGCTTATTGGTACATGCTGCGGAAAAGGAGGAGGAGAAGGGGGAGGAGTAGGAAGAGAAGGAAGAAGCAGCTGGAGAGATGACTCAGCAGTTGCAAGCACTGGTTGCTCTCCCAGGAGACCTGATCTAGAAGACCACCCATATGGCAGCTCAGAACATATGTAATTTCAGTTCCAGGGAAGCTACTACCCTCTTCTGCCTGCCTCCATGAGCACCAGGAACATATGCGACGCACAGAGATCCATACAGAGTCTTACTTACTTTTCAGTTGCTGTGATACAACTCTAGAGGCAAGAGTTTAATTTTGGTGTCATGACTCTAGAGAGTCACAGTAGGAAGGCAGGCATGGTGCTGAAGTAGTAGCTGAGTGCTTACATTTCAATCCATAGGCATGAGGAAGAGAGAGCGTCTCAAACCCAACCCCCAATAACACACATCCTCCAACAAGGGCACATCTCATAATCCATCCCAACCCGTCCCACTAACGGAGAACCAAATATTCAAAGATAGGAGCCTATGGGGATAGGCTTCTCATTCAACTCGCCACACTGGGCAAACACCCATACACATAAAATACAAATAAAATTTAAAAATAAAAAGGTAGTCACTTTCATAGGTATTAATGTATGTCTGTAAGTGCAATGATGGGATGTTAATCTGTATAAGGTGTTTTTCTAAATTTATAAAATATCCAGAGGCTATAACATTGTGTATATACTGTATTATTTTTCCTATGAGTGTATAGGATGACAAAGTGAGGTCCTGTGTCACTATCACACTGCAAGTAGTGGGATTTGTGTCCCAATCCTAGAGAAATGCTATGAAGTTCCACTGTTATCTATTGCAGGTGAATGTGCACTGGTCATGGGACTCAGGTTAAAGAAATATTAGAGAAAACATTAGCAAAATGTAAAGGAGCCCATGATCCCATCACTTTTATTCGCTGTTCTATGAGAAGAGCAATGACAGCAGACAGTGGACACCATTGTATTTAGCTTCCTATACTCCAGAGCCATTCTCTAGTAGCTGCATGTCTTCTCTACTGGTCAGAGACTTCCTTTGCTTTTAAGGAACTTCATGGCAAACAAGTGCTTTTGCCTTTTTAAGTGGGTTTTTTTGTTTCTTTGTTCTTCTCTTATATAATAAATCCCAACTACAGCCTTTCCTCCCTCCTCTATTCCAAGACTTCTCCCACCTCACCTCTTGCCCAGATCCACAGCTCCTCCATTTTTCCTTTCAGAAAAGAGTAGGCCTCCAAATGATATGAACTGAACATTCCATAGCAAGGTGCAATAAGACTAGACACAAACCCTCATATCAGTGCTGGATAAAGCAACCCAGTAGGAGGAGAAGGCTACCAAGGACAGGCTGGGGACAGCCCACTCCCACTGTTTTGAAATGTTTTGATGATGGCCATGATTTCCTTATATGCCCCTGCAGTCTGTACTGTTTGATGGTAATTATCCTGTGTGGGGCAGGCTGCTTTATCAGCTTTCTCTTTTTTCTTTTCTTTTCTTTCCTTTTTTTTTTGTCTTGTTTTGTTTTTGTTTTTTCGAGACAGGGTTTCTCTGTGTAGCCCTGGCTGTCCTGGAACTCACTCTGTAGACCAGGCTGGCCTCAAACTCAGAAATCCGCCTGCCTCTGCCTCCCAAGTGCTGGGATTAAAGGCATGCGCCATCGCTACCTGGCTATCAGCTTTCATTATACCCCATTGAAAGTTAGTGTTTATAGTTGTTATGTTTACTGTCTGTGTGTTCAGGACTAATTTTCTGACTTTTTGTGTGTAGACTATTCGTCAGCACCACTTCTACCCCTAGGAGTTAGTTCATCAAGAGGGAAAATATAAGCAGTATACTTACAAAAGAGCATGAAGAAGGTTAGTTTCCCACTGCTAGGATTAACTAAGAATTCTTGGACTGTTTGATCTCCACACCTGTTGACAGCTTTCTATTGCCCTGCATATAAGGGGAAATGCCCACAAACTGATGTGCACTCCCTCTCAATGGCCAGCAAATCCTGTGTGGCCTTTATATTAGTAGAAGGCCAATACGATCTCAGTTCAATATGGCACCTCCAGTTGCCCTGTACGGCTCCCCTGTGAGTGGCTGGGGGAGCCCCACCGTCTAAGGTCCTTTGATTCTAGCATGAGAAGGAAATCACAGAAAGAATATGAACCTCCCTACCTTCCCCTGCTTTGGGGAAACTTCCTAAGACAGCACTGAGTTTCTTATCAATTGTACCTTGTGGCAAACCACCATGGTACAAGTCCCACTGTGTTTGTTTCCTGGTCATTAGAATGGGTAACTCTTGGCTTGTGCAGCAATTCAGGTCATTTGGGTTGGTCAGAGCTTTCCCCACCCCATAGGTCTTGTACTCTGCTAGTGGGCTTCATAAAGCCACCAGAGATCAGTACCTCTCCGGAGGCCCTGCTGCTTTAAATATCGAGAGGGGTCTTAGTAAGCACAGTTCTATCTGGCCTGATACATAGGCATCAAAAGTTTCCTCCTACATCCTCAGCTCTCATGACATCACCTGATCCTCCTCAGTGGCTCTCATTATGAACATCTATGGATCCATTGGAAGGCAGAATGAGCCAGTCCTTAAGGAGTGAGTGATATCCCTCATACAAGTGGAGATTCTGCAAGCGCTGATAGAGAAGAGAAATCATCATGCTGCCAGCAGGATGCTCAAAGCAGCAAGATGCTCAAAGCAGATTCCATTCACATCCATATGCCAGAGCCTCAGAAGCCAATCAGGAGGGGGTTCCTTTCTATGCCCATTGAAAAGCTTTTCTCAGTTCAGACAGCTCAGAAGCAGAATATTTCCTAATGACTACAGTGTCTTAAATAGAGCCATTATCAGTAATTGTGAATTGTTCTCTTTTTCTGAACCAAGAGTCGGATGTGCCGCGTGGGATGCCATCCACACACAGCTTCTATCTTACCATTTCCTCCTTTCTAGCCAGTTCTTCCCATGTTCATTAGGGTCTAACTCCAGGAACAAGGGTTCGTTCGTTTGTCTTCTGCATTCATTTCCCTTTTGTTTCACTGTCATGAGAAACATTCCAATGCCTCCATTTCACCCTCCTTAAAAAAAAAAAAGATTTATTTATTATTATATGTAT
>JADRCD010028919.1:0-10150 GCA_019843815.1 Montemys delectorum
CTCACCCCCCCCACACACATACACACTGTAAAGATGAGTCAGTTTGAGATTAAAAGTATATTGAATTAGAAAAAATTATAGTTTCTTTGGGAGAGGAAAACATAGGCCTTCCTTTGAAATTTTTCCTTAGGTTATGCAGAGATATACAACTCACAGAGTTTCTTGATGATGGAGTGTCTGAGCAGTTATTGCTGCCAGGAGTTAAACTGGATGTGCAAACGTGGATTCATGGGTGAGAGATGTTTGAGGTTAGGTTGGTGGGCTGGAAATATGAGGGGGTGTTGTGATGGGTTTCTTGGCAGAAAAAAAAAAATAATCCGTGGTTTAAAGAAGAACTTAGAACTGTAGAAAGGCTCAAAGAACAGCTGTTCAGGAAGGAAATCTGGCTTCTGAAGTGACAAGTGATTTCAGTTTTCAAGAGAAACTAGGCTTCTGTTTTTAGGACAAGAAGCTCAAAATATTTTAAATTAATGATATCAATAATGATAACCAGTGAGTGCCGGACACCATTGTACATGTTTTATATGAATCTGTGATTTCATTTCAAACTCTCAGCAACCCAATAAGGGTTATCATTATTCCTACTCATAATTGGGGAATATGAGTCATGATGAAGTCAAGTAACTTGCCCAGTGTCTCATAATAAGTGAAAGAGGTTGGGATGAGGAAAGGTAAGTGATGACTAGGTAGAAACACTAGCCACCAGATTTATGATCTGGTAATTTGATCACAGGACTTAAGAGTGTGGGCTAGGACTATAAACATGAATAGAACTTTCTAGATACAGAAATGGTTGGGGGCTTTCATTTGGATGATATTTCCTCAGTTAGAAATGAAGTAAGCTAGCAATACCTGGAGATAGGCTATCAATGATCCAAGTCTCAGATATCATCCAGAAAGATCTCTCTATTTTAAAAACAATAGAAACTAGAACCAGAGCTATAGACGTCCATAGTGATGGAGGCAGTTGATGATGTTAGATCTGAGACTATAACTGGGCACCTGTCTTACCTCACTTTCATAAATCTCTGCTGTCCTTTTATTGTTTCCCAAAGCCATAGAAACATGGAATCTAAAGTGCTCATTTTTCTGTAATTTACTTTATGACTTCAAAGTGAATTATATGGTGATATATGTGGGAGGTTGGTCTTAATTTACACTCTAGGCATGCCTTTACTGAGAAACATAGCATTCATAAAGTTTTAATCAAGAACAGATTCTATAGGCACCCCAGACATTTATCTCCAATTAACGTGAAAAACTTGTTCATTAAGTTTCTTATTTGTGACTAGGTAGTGTCCAATATTTATTGATTGGCTACATATGTTAGCGGTTTTTACTTTTAACCTAAAAGACTGAAGCTACTGATAGGGATTCTTGGTTAGGAAAATTCTGCCATTAGATGCTGTCTTCTCTGCCTCAAGGGAACTGGAAAACAGATCACTTAGTGTTGGGACACTTAACATGACAGACAGGGGACTGAATATGACTGAGTCCGAAAATAGGATATCAAATTGTTTCCTTGTTTACTATTTTAATGAGAATCAGGATTTTATTTGTGTTCTGCTCTTATTTCTGCAAATGGGGTTATGATGAGCAGACATATTGCTCACACTCTTACTATGGGAGGCTATTTATAAGCTACAAGTAGTGCCTAATGATGGGGTGTGACCCAGGTGGCTTATGTCTGTCTGCAACATCAAACAAATAAGAATATATGATTCTTTTGGACATTGGCTTAAAGATCTAAGGCTGTCTCTTGAAATATAGATCTTACCCTAGGTGATTCTTTGGAGATTCTTCACTTATATAGTGTCTTCAATTTGGGGGGAGTATATATGAGAACCTAAGCAACTTCTCCAAAGAAAGCCCCCTCTTATGACCTGCCAAATATATATTAATGACTGCATTCTGCCCGTGCCAAATATATATTAATGACCGCATTCTGCCCTTGCTATACACCTCACCATTGTCCGATGGAAGGTGAGAGTTGAAGTGACATTTAGATAAGGAAAACAACTGTATAATGTGTTGTATATGTAAGATTACATATGTAATATGTGCACAAGAGATAGAGAGTTCTGCTATGCTGGCATACCTTAATGTTTTGCTAAAAAAAGAAGACAAATGGATTTTGTCTTTCCCCCCTTCCCCAGTATAGCTTTGTGCTTTTCTCTCTATTTTTCTCACTAATTATAATGACCAGTTAACAGTTTTCCCCAAACCAATAATTAGCTGCTAAATAGAGTATGTCGTATACTGTGGTATAGATGTCAGAGACATGCACCTTCCACATTCAGCCATCTTAGGGACTACTGAAGGCATCCTGTTTCTTTTATGGTGGGTTAAAAATAGGCTTTGTATATGTTGAGGCCTTTGGAACATAGAGATTTTTCAAAAGCTTCACTCTTCCTTATTAAACATACCTGTCTCATGCCCCACATACATGATGTGTCTGGCTCATATAATCATTTAAGATTTCAACTCCATTTGAAATTGAGTACGTCTCTAGAGGCAGGAAATTCTCTTGTTGCTACCACAGAGTCAGCTGTGCAACCTTGAGCTAGCTGCTTATGAATTTTGAACCACTTATGATTTATATTTTGTATAAAATTGGGGTGAAAGTGCCTCACTCCTGGAAATGTAATGATTCCTTGAGATATAACATATAGAATGCCTTGGACAATGTTGTTCACATGGTACAGTGGAGTGGAGTGGTAGTTATTATATAGCTCTTGTTTTAAGTTTGTTTATAACAATCATGGGAAGGAAGGCCACAATGAATGCTACAGTAAATGATTACAACACATCCATTTTAATAAATGGACTGACATTTGCCCTGACATCTAGTTCATAGCATATTTAAAGAACCATCATTGGCTAACAAGCGAAGATAGGAAGATACACAGTAAAAATGAAAACTATTCCCCTGTTTCTATTTGCCATCTCAGAGTTGTTGCTTTATTTGTCCCAGGGACTATAAGGCTAGTCTTTTAGTTTTCTCAAGTCTTATCCAAAATTTTTAAGTTGACAGCCAAACTTGTTAATGATTACATGGATCAATAGCAGTTCAATTACCCAGAAAGGCAACATGTATGAAAGGGCATAGGCACAATACTTGGTGCTAAGTGGGTATTCAATAGATTTCAGTCTGAATCTGTGGAGCTCAGTTTATAGTATCAGGATTTATTAAATATATGATTCTCAAATTGAATTAACGTTATTAGGATTACCGAAAAAGCTTGCTAGATAGGCCTAAAGCATGTATTCTCTGATTCATACATTTGGGGTATAAACTAGGAATTCATATTTAAAGCAGCATCTCTGGTGATTCTGATGCAAATGGCCAAATCCAAGACTTAAACTAATCATCGAGCAGCTTTGGATATTACAGTGAAATGAAAGGATATTTGAGGTTGTAGAAGAGGTTCTGTCTGACTGCAAATGCCAGAGTTCTGTCTTAAATTTACAATTTACCCACGCAGAGAACACCATGTTAACACCTTTAACCATACACCTACCTTTCTATGGGTTGAGTCCTGATGGCTACCTGTTTTATTGTTAACCAGCCAACCACTGGTTAATCAGCCAACCATGGATAACTGAAGGGGGGAGGAGGTTTATCATAACAATTTTTTTTAAAAGCTTGAAAAATTGCCTATTACCTTTGCTTACAAACTGATTTTACTTCTGAAAGTTTCCCACATTAACTACAGAGAATCTTAACATCACGATTATCCATGGCAACAAACAACTATGCATAAAGCAGGCAGCAGGCTCACTACATCAGAAGAGAGCAACTCCATGGGTCAAATGCCATTAAAATAGTCAAATATAGATAAGATCATAGTGAAGAAAGGGGCAAAGTTTACTACTGAAGGCAAACTCGAAGAAAGAGATAGTGTGTATTTCATTGACCCTTTTTCCATCAACAACCTTCTTAATGTCCACCAGCCTTTGGCAGAAAGCTGTCTTATTCTCAGTTACTTACCTGCCCTGGATATCTCCTTCTGAGGACTCTGCAAGGTAATAGGTGTTAGCCCGAATAATTAATTCTGCTTAAATGTGCACGAGTAAAAATTACTTAGCTCATCCCCGCCCAGACAGCACACCCAGATTTTAGCAAATATTTCTAATGCAACAATACAGATAAGTAAAGTTGTTAAATTAAAGACTAAAGGCAGACCATTAGAGTGACAGTATTTGGGGGATGGGATTTCATCAGTTTCAATCTTCAAATATCATTGGCTATTCTTTTAATGTCTTCCTTGGATCAGTCCTTAGCTAAGATATGTTCAGAAGTAACATTACACTTCTTCCCTCACTCTGAGTACCTGAAAATTGAGTCGATTTTTCAGTCTCTTCTTGAAAAAGATAGAATTGTGTTGTGCTTCTTGTTTCCAACCCTGTTTAAGAGAAGCCAAGCAACTGAAAAGCAGTTGTTACATGCCTCCTTCTGGCATGTCTTGACCCAGAGAAGCAAAGTGGAAATAGAGTTGGAACTACAAAGCAACCTTAAATCTCTTGCATATATAGTTTCTAAACAGGGCACTCTGGGATGTGGCAAGCAGCCAAGACACTGCCATTGTGACTCATGAGCTACATTCTCTCTTAGCCTGCCCTGTAGCTCACCATTCCACATTCTACAAAAACCAACTCTAAGCAAATGTTCTCAATGGGCATCTAATAATGACACCTACCTGGATGAAATGGACATGGGATTGTTGGGAATATGACTGAGATATATGTGACTCAGAATCAAGCAAATGTATCTCTTGCAGAACGTTGTTTCATTGGACAAATCTTGATGATAAAATCGTGACTCAAAGAACTTTCACTTTGGTAAATACAGTCTCTCAACTTTGGACTTTTTGTTGTTGTTGTTGTTGTTAAAAGTGTGTTTTAAGGACCAGGAGCATTAGCATTACCTAAGAATTTGCTAGAAGTGAAAAGTCTTGGGCCCATAGCAAACTTTTAAACCCTAATCTTCAACAAGCTTTTCCAGCATATGGTGCATGCATGAAAGGTTGATAAATGCTATTTTGTACTGAATTGTGCTACATATGGTACGACACCATTGCCAGCAGTGTTTCCTGTCTTATCCATGCTCCTTTGACTGTTGCAAACAAGCTGAAACAGTGTTGCATTGAGGATCAATGCCTTAAACACAAGCAAACAATTTTGTAGGAATGTGGGAGCCAGGGAGGAGGGCCATCATTCATTTTCTCACTCATGTGCAGTGTGAGTCCAGAAGAGGGTAGGATGGATCCTTCCTTCCATTGGCAGAGGGGTCACAATGTATGATTGAGCCAAGGGTAAGAGAAGGCTAGAGGGAATGAGAAGGAGCTTCTCCTTGGCTAGGTGCTGAGTGTATCCAGTACTACCATCACTGGCATGCAATTCCACATGCCATGCCAAAGGATAGAAACTTTCTGCATGAGACTCAGCTTCCCTACCACACCCTCTTCTCTCCTCTATGACTTTCCTTTGGTACAGTGTATCTCCTGCCACTGCTCACATATAGTTACAGATCTTACAACAGCCACTTCAATAAAATGAAACCCTATGTATTTGGGCTGCATCCCAAAATTGTCTCAAAGACTTTCAAGTTTTGCACTTGAAACTGAGCCTATGGTTTCACTGTACTCATACCCATCCTACTATGAATAGCTACCTTTACCCTGAAAAAGACTTCTGTAACCAAAGCGTGCTGACTTTGATTTGGGTAAAAAGCCAATATGAGTATCATATCCTAAGAGCCCCACCCCGCCCCCATTTGAGTATCTTCCTTTGAAATTGAGACATGATGCCTCTTATACTCCCAGGTTTTAAAGTTAATAATCTCCTGTTATGCATTTCGATCCTTTCTTCTACCACTTTAGGTTTTATTGCTGTGTTCAGGAAAGGGCTGGCATCCCAAAAGTAGTGTATAGTCCTTAAGGAGAATGAACTAAGAGCAAGGACAGTGTAATAAGAAAAAAGAAAGACCTAGATTTTCAGTGTAGAAAACAGTCCCTATGTAAAGTTAGTGTAGATGGGCCAATGACTAGGCAGTTGGAGACTAGGTAACAGGCATGAGCTGGACAGCCAGAGTTCGAAAAGAAATAATAATGATAAAAAGAGTAGAAATATGAAAACAACAAATTTTGCCTGCTGACATTGTCAGTTTGCTAAGCATTAACTCCTTGGGGAGACAGTGTCCCTGACTCTTTGTTGATTCTAGACTTTAGGCTGTGACTATTGGAAACTTTGCATCTGGGGCTTGGATAGTCCCTGAGCAGCTTTCAGGGGGAGGGGAGCTGCTTTTGTGCATGGACAGCTCCCTTGCTTTGTTGAAGCATCACTATTGCCTCCATTGGTTGCTTCAAATGTGGAGTCTTCTGGACATTCCATCTAATTAGGCCTAAACTACCAACATGCAAAGGAATCGAGTCAAAATTTGGTTTGATATGATTTTCTTGATCTTCATAGGAGATACAAAGTTTCACAAAAAGCCCTTCTAAAATGTATCAGTGGTTCCCCCATCTAAGAAATCCAAAGGCAAATCATTTGGATAAGGACTTTTATTCTCCTGCTCCAAAGAAATGAATTCTAGCTCCTAAACGTCTGGTCATCTCTTACAAATCTTTGTTGTCTTTTAATCCTTGAATCAACTGTATAAAAATGACAAATCTCCTATGCCGAAAGGAAGATGAACAACACCACCTCAACACCTTCATTTATTTTCTCAAGCTGTCTAAACAGAAGCATCTCTGAATCCCCATAGCCATGGAAGTCAGAGATATCTCAGGGGCCAAAACCATTAAAGCAGCTCCCACTATACAATTAAGAAAACAATCTCTACTGAGGTAAAAGATGGGGCATATGGAACACTAGTTTCATTTACAAGTTTAAATTGTAGAGAGAGAGAAAAAAACATGGCCCAAATTTTAAGTAAATACATAGAATAACGGAATAATTTTCTTTCCTCTTTTATTTTTCTGCAAACCTTCCTTTCCCTATTGCCTTCACTTATTAGATCAATAGGAAGCTGTCTGGTATGAGTGGTAATACACTTTGCAGGAAGCTCACCTTTACAGCCTGCTGATTGCCATCTATTTTTATGGTCAAAATGAACAGCCTCCCCATCCTCCCTCCTCCATTACAAAGCATAGATTAAGAAAAAAATGATGATAAACCTTGTGAGAAGGTGACTTAAATCTTTGACTGGCACCACTGAGGCGTCCCTTTCGTGCTTCAATAGGCTAAGCCAGCTGGCCAAAAAGGACCAAAAAGCTAAGCCTGTGAGCTTCCTGAGGACTAGTCAGGAGGCAGAGTACAGGAGGCAGAGCAGCAAACGTGCAAAGCCCTTCAGTGATGGGGGAGGTGGAGTCAGAGAGGATAATGGTTAGGACTTGACAATCTATAGCAGGGCAAGAGCCTTGATCTCAGGGTATTCATCGCAGTTTCTAAGCTTATATGAAGAAGGCAAAGAGTCAAACAAAGCCAAACAAAGCCCATGGAATTGCAGAGCTTGTGATCAAGAGAGACATTTCTTTACCAAATGGACCTAAATGGTTAAGTGGCTCCTTCCTGGCAATTAGAGTAATTAGATAATTAGATTGTGACTCTGTGGGTAGGAGATAGAAGCCTGTCTCAGTTAAGTCCACTTGGTAGCAAAACAGACTCAGTTTATAAAAGGGGGAAGTTCTCAGTTTGCAGGTAGATTTCAAGTCACTTGTAAAAATTAGTAGAAGAAAACCTTGCCGTTGATAGGTTAGGTTTAGCTGACAAAAGGGATTTTGCTTGGGGCTCCATCAAAGCTGGTACTCCTGTAAGTAGTCCCCCCCCCCCCAAATCCACTGTCAGCCCCAGCCTCCACATTGAGCTTCCATCAACAGATTTTTATTTAAGTCAATGCGTTTAGAGGACAATTCTGCTGTGAATAACCTTTCAGGTTACATTTGCCTTTTCCCTGCTTCTCGAAAACAGTACGTAATCCACGAGCAGCACATTTGTTGGCTGTAAAGGTGTACAACAGCAATTTTTGCAATGACGGTGCGGAGAGGGAATATGAGATCTGTGTGCTAATGAGCTGACACTGCAGAGGCTGGGGCGAGGGAGTGTGGAGTGCACTACAAGTGCACAGCAGCATGACACAGGAGGGGACTTCAAGGGAATCAACGGGGCTTCCCGACGAAACAGGACAGCAAAGTCAAACCATGGGGCTGAGCAATCCCCTGATATTTCCCTACCCCTGTAAGTCTGAGAATTATCACATTGCTTTGGTTCTTGTTTGCTCCCCCCCAAATGCTAGATCTGTAACTTACAAAATGGGTGCGCATTGTTTCTTTTATGCACTAATCATGTGTGCGCCTTTCTATGTTTACAGAGGGATGGATACTGAAACCTTTTTAGTTACATTGTCATTCTCTCTGCCTTTACCAGGTTAAACTGAAAAGTAAGGCAGCGAACTCTACTAATTCCTATAAAATGGGAACATGTGCTCTAAATCAGATGAGTCTTTCTGATAAACTTCAATTCTCTTCTGAGCTGAGATCCCAACTGAACCACCTTTCAAAGCCAGGGAGGCTTTTATTGGCCTCTTAAGGCACAGAATGAAGTTAGAGTCTGTCTTAAGCAAACCTCTTGAGGCTTGTGTGGAGAAAAAAAAAAGCTTGCCTGCTAGTAGAGTCTTTAAATAACCGGTGCCTTGGATTCTTTGTGAGAATGACTTCTGAATACATTGCATGGAGAAAGGTGACAGTGCAGAGGTGAAGCAGAGGGCAGGGGCGGGGACTGAAGGGATTGCAGTTTGTTTACCCCTCACATTTCAGTTTGCCTGCAAATGTCTGCCAGAGAAAGTATGTGCTTGCCTCAGGGTCGAAGATCAAGAGATAAGATCAGCTCAAGCCCCAAAGAAAGCTGAAACCGGAAACTGCATGACAAGGAAGGCTCTTTAATTGTTCTTAGTCCAGTTCCACACTCAACTAGCTAGGAGGCGAACATAGCCAGATTTGGACTCATCTGAGGTTTTCACTGGAGTTCTCCAGCTAGGAAGGCCAGAGGGCATTGGAATTATTTGTGTCTTCTGTGGGATTGGGTAACAATCACTTGACAGACTGGCATCTGCAGTCATTTCCTTGGTTCAAGTACTGTTAGAATTGCTTGCTTGTATCTGACATGTTTGACTCATACATCCACAAGAACAACCATGGGGTGGTGGGGGAAGGGATGGGACAGACATGGCCAGCATTTCTCTGCCCACTTGAATTACTGTTTTCGGAGGCTACAGTTGGACTAAGTATCTTTCTCACACTAAGCCACCAAGCTGCAGCTGCCAGGAGACAGCTTTGAGATGTGCTCCCATTCAGACAATTGTGACTTTCAGACATGACTGTTCCGGGGAACCAGAGAAGATGGCAGCTTTTCCCTGCTGTCTTCTGAGCTAGCTGTAAAGTCTGAGAGTGCAACAGGCAGCTAGGTACACAGCATTGATTTCTAGATTGTTCTTCTACGTGGGCCTGGGACTGTGTGTGCCTGTGTGTATTTGACATAACTAAGGAGGAAGTTTCCTTTTGGTCTTGGGTTTTTTTGTTTGTTTGTTTGTTTTTTGTTTTTTCTGCCTAGTGAATCTTACCTCATCTCTTACACTGTCAAGTGTGCAACTATAACCCAGCCTTGTAAGTAAAAGTGCTAAGGATTTAAGTTGAGATTCTGATCAATTGGTTTGACTGTCCCCTCACTGGTCACTTATTGCCCTGAGAGGTAAGGAATTAAAACACCTCAACACCAATATGGATGATTTATTACCTGTTCCTCAAGCTGAGATTTTTCTCAAGGCAGAGGACCTTTCCTGACTGTTGCTCAGCTACGGTTCTGATAGCTGGAGGCAGACTGCGGAGTGTCAGGGCAGTTGGATCAGAAGAACAGGATCCAAAGCTTTGGAAATCACTTATTCCTGAGAAACTAAATGGCCCTCTTAGCCCAGAGTTCATCAGTGGAAAGACAGGGAAGGGAGATGAACCATGTATTATCCCTTGCTAATGATAACACCACCCTATTGGTTTCATGCATTTGGTTTTAAATCTATTCTAATTGATATTTAGGAAACTGCCTTTCAGATTCAGCCCCTTGAGGAGATCACAGCGCAGCAGGATTAAGAATCAGA
>JADRCD010028927.1:0-17939 GCA_019843815.1 Montemys delectorum
AATTATCCATTTCTTTTAGAAATTGAAGATTTTAATCAACCACCAGCTTTTGAAGTGCTTTTTTGTCATTTTTTTTTTTTTGATTTCCTTGTTTTCTGTTAGGTCTTTTTTTGCCTCTGATTTTGTTAATTTGAATATTATCTCTGTCTTTTATTTAGTTTGGCTAAGGGTTTGTCTATCGTGTACATTTTTTCAAAAATTGGTACTTGGTTTTTTTGATTCTCTGTATTATTTTTCTTGTTTGTAATGTATTGATTTCAGCACTCAGTTTGATTATTTTCTGCCATTTGCTCCTCTAGGGCATGTTTGCTTCTTTTTGTGTTAGAGCCTTCAGGTGTGCTGTTAATTCCCTAGTCTGAGACTTCTCTAATTTCTTTCTGTAGCACTTAGTGCTATGAGCTTTTCTTTTATCACCACTTTCATTGTGTTCCATAAGTTTGGTGATGTTGTGCATTCACTTTCATTGAATTATAGAAAGTCATTAATTTCTTTCTTTACTTCTGTCTTGACTCAGCAGTCATTGAGTAGAGAGTTTATTTACTTTTTTGTGAGCTTGTAGACTTTCTTAAATTTCTATTGTTGTTTAAATTAACTTTTACTCTGTGATGGTCTGATAGGATACAGGGAATTATTTCAATTTTCTTGTATCTGTCGAGATTTAATTTGTTAGCAGTGGTAAATTTTGGAGAATGTTCCATGAGGTGCTGAGAAGAAATTGTATTCTTTTGTGTTTGGGTGAAATGTTCAGTAGGTGTACATTAGATCTGTTTGGTTCATTAATGTCTGTTAGCTCCAGTATTTCTCTGTTTAGGTTTTGTCTGCATGACCTGTCCATTGTTGCGAATGGGGTATTGAAGTCACCCACTACCAATGTGTGGGGGTTTATGTATAATTAAAACTTTTGTACAATTTGTTTCCCTTATAAATGTGGATGTCCTTCGATTTGGGACATAAATGCTAAGAAATGAAAGATCACCTTGTATCTTCTATTTTATGGATATAAAGTATCCTTTCTTGTCTCTTGTACATAATTTTGGTTTGAAATATTTTTATTGGGTATTAGAATGACTAAACCAACTTGCTTCTTCTGTCCATTTGGATGTACATGTTACATCAGGATATTAAGTACTCACATCTTGAACTGAAGCAGGAAGCAGAGAGAATAAACTGGAGGTAGTGAGATGATACTAGCTCTGAGTTTCTGCCTGTGATGATATACTTCTTAGTCACCCCAACCCCAGCCCTATAAGTAACACTAACCATTTGGGACTATGTGTTCAAATTCCAAATATTAAGGGTGGAATTTCTTACTTAAACCACAGCAGCACCCCCTCCTCTCAAAGTTCAGAGGTCATCCACCATGGAGGAAATAATGGAAAGATTGCAAGAACCAAAGGTAGTGAATGACTACAGAGAAAGTCTGTTTTCCAGACACAAGAGGTATTTTTATGTGAAATGATAGTGGCTATAACTATATGCATAAGACCAGTATAATACTAAGCCAGACAAATCCCAAGTTGTAGGGAAGAGATCTTTACAAAACCCAACTGCAAGATACGAACTCTAACCACTTCATTTTGGACACTATTGGGAGATGGAAAATTATACTTTAGGGATATGGACCATGCACATAATAAAGAGAAAGATCTTGTCAGAGGAAATATGGTCATTTCTCATTGTAACTCATTGTCAGCACTCTCTGAATTCTTTGGCCTTTCCCTACAGCAAGAACTCTCACCTATTACCCACTTTCCTAGTGTTTTCTCACCATAAGAATAAATATTTAAAGTAAAGGGGAAGATTTTGATGTAGTGTTCAACTTTATATATTTAGTATTTTATTACTTTTTAATTTATAAGTTGAGAAAGAGGCAATGAGCAATGAAAAATGTGGATAAAGTTCCCTGTCACCCTGTGAGCTTTAGGGTTTGCAGTCATATGTAGACTATGCATAGGTAATCACTTTTGTTTTGTTTTCAGTTAAGGTTAGTAGATAATGAATTGCCTTAACACAGACTGTCATATCCTTACACAACTTCTGTTTAAAATTTCATTTTAAAAAGGTTCTCAATATCAATTTTAAGTAAAAATGCACAGTTATCTTTATATGAATTTGACAGTCAAATATATTTTTATAATTCTTGCCATTAATGACTATGGTGTTCAAATGGTATAAATTGAAATTTGTTGATATTCTATTTTGTTATAGTTATGTATAAATAGATCTCATAGATTTTACACTCTGGAGTCATTGAAAACCATGGGAAATGCAGAAATTAACCCCAAAGATGAAGTCCAAATTATCATCATCACAAGGAATCAAAGACAGTGTATACATGTGTGGATTGTGAAGACTTACAAAAGGGTAGAAAAGAAATATCTAGATATATCACTTAAATGGGAGAGAATACTTAAAAACAGAGTTTTGGGTGTCAGAAAAAGTTTTCAAATGAATGAATTGTTTAATATTATGTATGTGATAATAAAAGTAATATGTTTATAGTATATTCGTTGTGATATTTTGTCCTTAAAAAGTATTAATCATCAGTGTTAATAATAAAAAAATACCTAAAACTGTGGTAATATGTATGTTAAATTATGTGAAATAAGTGCTTGATTCCTGATGCCTCTGGGAAGTATGTTGATATCACTGATCTGTGCTGCCTTAAGTAACCATGTTGACAATCAATACTCCATGTTTTCTACAGAAATCTTGTTGATGACCATGATCCATGTACTACCATGACACCTTGTTGATGTTGCCATGAGAGACCACATTGAAAACCTTGGTCCATCTTGCTGCTTAAGACAATGTGGAAGTAAGTTTTATGTGCTGCTACAGTGGTCCAGTTTGAAGTCTATGACTTGAACTGCAAATTAAAGCTATGTTGAAATAATTGATGACTATTCATAACCACCAGCTAACCACGTTGATTTCCAAATGGAGACCTTGTGGAGACCATGATCCCTGCTGTCAACTGAGACACTGGTGAATTCCATGGTCAATACTGCCTCCCAAAACCATATTCTGAGTTTTGTTCTATTTTGTACCCAAGAACAAGTATAATGTGTAAAATTCAAATTGCTCAATGTTGATATCACAGAAGCCTGCTGATACTGGAGATGGATAAGCAATGGAATCTTTACTGATGTCAGTTATCCATGATTAAGCCCAATTTATGAAAAGTGTTCAACCAGCTGTAACCATTTTGATGTCACACTGAATCTTGACACTAAAGTTTTCTGTATGTAGTCTTACCTGATCTCTGAAACTATCTTGATGTCCCTAATATTCCCAGCAATAGACATCATGGTATATTCCAGATTGCTCCTGCCACAGGCAAACAGGCCATGAGTGAACCCTACTGTGACTTTGAACAGTTGATGGCATCAGAGATCCCATCAAAGGGAATATATTTACAACACATCCAAGCTGCCACTGATAACGATGAGATCCAGAGTCAATGGGGTCTTAAAAGTGTTCATGGTGCTTGATGTCCCTCAGCCAGAAGAGTTTATTATAAAGATCATTGTCAGTAAGGCTACCTAAGATTATATTGAATTAAGTGCTATGGTCTGCTACTGAAGATGCCATTGATGCCTTTGATCCTACTAGTAACCTGAAGTTATGTTGAGGTCAGTGCTGCATGTTGTGACATGCAAACAAGATGGAGTCCATTATTACTATTGTTGAAAGAGACTCTGGTGATGGCTATGCTCTGTGATGCTCCTGGAGAGCTTGGTGAATTTCAAAGACCATAATAATATGTGAGGTTGTTTTGAGGTAAGTATTCTGAGCCAGCACTGGAAATCAGACTCATGTCTGAGATAGTACCTATCACAGGAGATTTGGGTGATGTTCCTGGTGGATGCATGTAACCCCTGATTACAAACATGCAATGTACTTTAACACCTGTGATACTACCTGTAAGAAGATGCTATGCTGATGTCGGTACTGCATACTGTGATCAGAAATCCTGATGGAATCTGTTATGACAATTCTGATAGAGATCTTGGAGATGGCTAAGATTGGTGTTGCTTCTTGAGAATCTAATGAATTTTAAGGTTTATACTCATGCCCACAATCATATTGAGGTAAGTATCCTTAGCAGTGCCTGCAGAGATTATATTGTTATCAATCATCCACTTTTTCTCTGGTACCCATGTTTAAACCCATAATATTTGGTGATTCTGAAGAAAATGTTGATTACAAGGATCACAGCGTCTACTAGAGTCTACAGAGAAGTGATCAGTAATGTTTCCTATCTTACCTTTAAGAAGAACTATGTTTATGTCAGTGCTGTATATTGTGACCATCAATCTTGATGGCTTCCTATTTTCTCTGAAGATCCTGGCTATGGCTATGGTTTGTGTTGCTGCTTGACAATCTAGTCAATTCTAGAGTCGATAGTCATACCCAAGATAATACCAAGGAATATGTTCTGAGCTGGCCCTGGAGATGAGACTGATGTTGGAGATTTTACCTGTAAAATGAAATTCAGATTATATTCCTGACACATGCAGGTAGAGCTGCATAAAGATCATATAATATACTTTGATGCCTATGATCCTTCCTAAATATTGAAGCTATGTTGATGTCACTGCTGCATGTTGTGAGCAGCAATCTTGATGGAGTCCATTATTCCTATTGCTGGTAGAGACCCTTTTTAAGGCTGTGATCTGTTTTGCAACTTGAAAGTCTGATGCATGTGAAGGTACATACAAATGCTTGAGGTCATATTAAGGTAAGTATTTTTTAGCTGGAACTGGAGAACAGATTGATGTCTGAGACGATACATGCCACAGGAAATGCATATGGCCCCTACTGTTAACAAGTTATGATTACTACCAGCAGAAGAGGTAGTGATGTCCATGATCTGGTGTCTAACCCAAGAAGAGATTTAAGAACATAATATCTTCTTCTCTTGGAATTAATGCTAATGTTACTCATATATACCTGGAAATGTACACCATGGTCCATACTGTGGCCACATTATTGTCAGTGATCCCCTCTGTCACAGGGAATCATGTTAAAATCACTAACCCAAAGTGCCTACAGAGTTTATGAAGATGTCAATCAGCCATGCTTTCTCTGTTATGTTTTTTTTTTAAATTTTTTCTTTTATTAGATATTTTCTTTATTTACATGTCATATTTCCCAGTTTCCCCTCAAAACAACAACAACAACAACAACAACAACAACAACACGAACAAACCCCTGTTCCCTCCCCAATCCCCCTGCTCACTACCCCACATGGCAACATACAATATTGTACGTCCATGACACGTCAGGCCTCCAGAACCCATGATGTCAGTGATTATAGTTGCCTCAAGGGGCCATGGTAACAAGAGTTTCTCCAATACCAATGGAATTTTTACTAATATATATTATCCACACTTCTGCACAATTCATGCTAAGTTTACTGCCATATGAATCCACATTGATTTCTCAACCATCTGGCCACTACAGAAGATGTTTATGTAGATGGTCCTACCTGTCCTTGAAATAGTCTGGATGTGCCTGATACATCCTGGCAACAGATCCAGTGACATATCCTAGATCCATGATGCCACATGTAACCAGGTCATCAATGGTCCTGACTGCCACTTTGGACTTGAGTAGTGGCATGTGTGATCCCAACTTCCAAGGGAAATGTATGAGATCCTACTGACATCACTTATCCATGCTTGTCCTGGTAAACAAGATTGAGATCCATACTCAGTGTAGTCTTTGAAGAGCTCCCTGATGTTTGAGTCTATTGTGAAGGTCATAATCAGTAATGCTGCCTAAGTTTATAATGAGGTAAGTAATGTGTGCTGCTACTGGAGATGCCTTCAAGAATTGTGATCTAACCTTCATCCTGGAGCTATAATGATACCGGTGCTTCAGGCTGTGACCAGCATGTGACGCCATGATGACGTCCATTGTTGCTATTTCTGATGGAGACATTGGTGGAGGCTATGATATGTATTGCTGCTTGAGAATCTGAAGAAATCCAAGGTCTAGACTCATGCTTATGGACATATTGAGGTAAGTATTTTTTTTTGCTACTAGAGATAAGATTGATGTCTGAGATTCTACCTGTCACAGGAAATTCTATTGATGTTCCTGGAACATCCATGTAGACCCTGATGTTGAACATGTAATGTACTTTGATGCTTGTGATAGATGTATAAGATATGTTGTATAAGATAACATGTATAAGATATGTTGATGCCAGTGTTTCATACTCTGACCAGGAATCACATAGGATTCCATTTTTCCTATGATTTTTGGAGACCTTGGTAATGGCTATCATTTGTGTTGCAGCTTGAGAATCTAATGAATTTCATGGTCCATACTCATGCCCACAGTCATATTGAGGTAAGTATTCTTAGCTGGGATTGGAGATCAGATTGATTCTGAGATCCTACTCATCACAGGAAATTCGCTTGATGTTCCTAATACATACATGCAGCCCAAATGTTCAACATACAATATCCTTTGATGCCTGTTAACCTTCCTATAAGAAGAAGCTATGTTGATTTCAGTGCTGTATGTTGTGACCAACAATCATGATGGCATCCATTATTCTTATTTACTTGGGAGACCCTGGTTATGCTTATGATTGGAGTTGCTATTTAAGAATCTAGTCAATTCCAGAATCCATACTCATGCCACAGTCATACTGAAATACATCTTCTTAGCTGGCCCTGGAGATCAGATTTATGTCAGAGATTTTACCTGCAGAAGGAAATTCAGTTGATGTTCCTGATACATGCAGTAGCACTGCATAACAGCCATGTAATGTACTTTGGTACCAATGATCCTACCTGAATATTGAAACTATGTTGATGTCACTGCTGCATGTTGTGAACAGCAATCATGCTGGAGTCCATTATTTCTATTGCTGATGGACCCTAGTTATGGCTGAGATCACTTTTGATACTTGAAAATCTGATGCATTTGATGGTACACACTAATGCTTGAGGTCATATTGAGGTAAGTATTTTTAGCTGGCAATGTAGATCAGATTGATATCTGAGACCATACCTGCCACAGGAAATGCATATGGCCCCTGATGTCAACAGATTATCCTTACTAACAACAGGAGAGTTAGTGATGTCCACAATCTTATGGGCAACCTGAGAAGAGATTTATGACCATAATTTCTTCTTCCAATGGATCTAATCCTGATGTCACTCATATATGCCAGGAAACAGACACCATGGTCCATAGTGCTTATGGCCACATTATTCTCAGTGATCCCAACTGTCAATGGGATCCATGTTAAAATCACTAATACAAACTGCCTGCAGAGATTATGATTGTCAATCATCCATGTTTCCTCGGTTAGCCAAGGTTAAACCCATAATACGCAGTGATTCTGAAGAAATTGTTGGATGCAAGGATGATTGAGGCCATGAAAGTCTACAGAGAAGTCAATGGTCAGTAATGTTTCCTATCCTACAAGTAAAAAGAAGCTATGTTTATGTCAGTGCTGTATGTTGTGACCAGCAGTCTTGATGGCGA
The DNA here is from genome assembly GCA_019843815.1 of Montemys delectorum. Lineage (NCBI taxonomy): Eukaryota > Metazoa > Chordata > Mammalia > Rodentia > Muridae > Montemys > Montemys delectorum. The sequence continues at coordinate 7,513 of JADRCD010028927.1, forward strand.
CCATTTTTCCTATTTCTTCTGGAGATCCTGGTTATGGCTATGGTTGGTGTTGCTGCTTGACAATCTAGTCAGTTCCAGGGTCCATAATTATACCCAAAGTAATGCTGAGGATCATGTTCTGAGCTGGCCCTGGAGATCAGATTGATGTTGGAGATTTGACCTGTAAAATGAAATACAGTTTATATTCCTGACACATGCAGGTAGCACTGCATAAAGGATCTATAATGAACTTTGATGCCTATGATCCTACCTAAATATTGAAGCTGTGTTGATGTCACTGCTGTGTGTTATTGGCAGCAATCATGATGGACACTTTTATTACTATTGCTGGTAGAGGCCCTTTTTACACCTGTGATCTGTTTTGCAACATCAAAATCTGATGCATGTGAATGCACATACTAATGCTTGAGGTCATACTAAGGTAAGTATTTTTAGCTGGCACTGGAGAACTGATTGATGACTGAGACCATACTTGCCACAGGAAATGCATATGGCCCCTGCTGCCAAAGAATTATCGTTACTACTACCAGAAGAGGTAGGGATGTCCACTATTAGACATGCCACTGGAGAAGAGATTTAATAACATAATATCTTCTGCTTTTGGAATTAATGCTGATGATTCTCATATATGCGTGGAAATATATATCATGGTCCATACTGCTTGTGGCCACATTTTTGTCAGTCACTGGCAATCATGTTATAATCACTAATCCAAAGTGCCTGCAGAGTTTATGAAGATGTCAGTCAGCCATGCTTCCTTCAGTAGCCATGTTTAAACCAATATTATATGGTGATTGAAAATACATTTTTGATTACATGTATCTCTGTGGCCATGAGAATCTACAAGTAGTTAAAGAACAATAGTGTTTCTTCCCAATTTATGCAATGTTTAATGCCTTGTGAAACCACATTGATTTCTCAAGCATCCTGCCACTAGAGAAGATGTTAATGTAGATGGTCCTACCTGTCCATGAAATAGTCTGGATGTGCCTGATACATCCTGGCAACAGATCCAGTGGCATATCCAAGATCCATGATGCCACATGTAATCAGGTCATCAATGGTCCTGACTGCCACTTTGGACTAGATTAATGGCGTGTGTGATCCCACCTTCCAAGGGAAATGTACTGACCTCACTCATACATGCTTGCCCTGGTAAACAAGGTTGAGATTCCTACTCAGGGTTGTCTTTGAAGAGCTCCATGATGTCTGAGTTCCTTCAGACAAAAGAGTCTATTGTGAAGGTCATAGTCAGTAATTCTATATAAGTTTGGAATGGGGTAAGTGATGTGTGCTGTTACTGGAGATGCCTTCAAGAATTGTGATCCTACCTTCATCCTTGAGCTATAAAGATATCAGTGCATCAGGCTGTGACCAGCATGTGATGCCATGATGGAGTCCATTGTTGCTATTTCTGATGGAGAACTTGGTGAAGGCTATGATCTGAATTGCTGCTTGAGAATCTGAAGAATTCCAAGGTCTAGACTCATGCTCATGGACATATTGAGGTAAGTACTTTTAGATGGCACTGGAGATCAGATTGATGTCTGAGATCCTGGCTGTCACTGGAAATTTGGTTGATGTTCCTGGTGCATGCATGTAGCCCCTGATGTTGATCATGCAATGTATTTTGATGCTTGTGATCCTAAATGTAAGCAGTGGATACCTTGATGTCAGTGCTTCAAGTTGTGAATAGCAAGCATGAAGGAGTTGCTTACTCCTATGAATTACAGAGACCTTGGTGAGAGTTTCATTGCTGTTGATGCTTGATAATCATATTAGTTTCAAGGTCCATACTCAGGCCCACAGTCATACTGAAGTATGTTTTCTTAGCTGACACTCTAAATCAGGTTGATGTTTGATATCCTACCCATCTCAGGAAATTCAGTTGATGTTCCTAATACATGCATGCAGCCCCAATGTTGAATGTGCATTAGGTTTTGATACCTGTTATCCTTCCTGTAAAGAGAAGCTATGATTTTTTTTTCAGTGCTGTATGTTGTGACCAGCAATCATGATGAAATCTGTTCTCCTTATTTCCTCGGGAGACCCTGGTTATGGCTATGATTGCTGTTGTTGCTTAAGAATGTAATCAATTCCAGGTTCCATACTCATGCCACAGTCATATTGAAGTACATCTTCTTAGCTATCCCTGGAGATCAGATTTATGTCAGAGATTTTACCTGCAGAAGGAAATTCAGTTGATGTTCCTGATACATGCAGTAGCACTGCATAACAACCATTTAATGTACTTTGGTACCAATGATCCTACCTGATTATTGAAGCTATTTTGATGTCACTGCTGCATGTTGTGAGCAGCAATCATGATGGAATCCATTATTTCTATTGCTGATGGACCCTAGTTATGGCTGAGATCACTTTTGATACTTGAAAATCTGATGCATTTGATGGTACACACTAATGCTTGAGGTCATATTGAGGTAAGTATTTTTAGCTGGCAATGTAGATCAGATTGATATGAGAGAGCGTACCTGCCACAGGAAATGCAAATGGCCCCTACTATCAACAAATTATCCTGACTAACAACAGGAGAATTAGTGATGTCCACAATCTTATGGGCAGCCTGAGAAGAGTTTTATGACCCTAATTTCTTCTTCCCATGGAATTAATCCTGATGTCACTAATATATGCCAGAAAACAGACACCATGGTCCATAGTGCTTGTGACCACAATATTGTCAATGATTCCCGCTGTCAATGGGATCCATGCAATGTACTTTAACACCTGTGATACTACCTGTTAGAGAATGCTATGTTGATGTCAGAACTGCATACTGTGACCAGAAATCAAGATGTAATCCTTTATGACCATCTGAAGGAGATCCTGGAGTTGGCTAAGATTGATATTACTTCCTGAGAATCTTATGATTTTTATGGTCCAATCTCATGCTCACAATCCTATTGAGGTAAGTATTCTTAGCTGGCAATGGAGATCAAATTGATGTCTGAGATCCTACCTATCACAGATAATTCACTTGATGTTCCTGGAGCATGCATGTAGCCCCTGATGTTGCACATGCAATGTATTTTGATGCTTGTGATAGGACATCTAGAAGATATACTGCTGTCAGTTCTTCATGCTCTGACAAATAATCATATAGGACTCCATTATTCCTATGATTTTGGGAATCCTTGTTAATGGCTATCATTTGTGTTGCTGCCTGAGATTCTAATGAATTTCATGGTCCATACTCATGCCCACAGTCACACTGAGGTTAGTATTCTCACCTGAGACTGGAGGTCAGATTGATTTCTGAGATCCTAGCCATCACAGGAAATTCTGTTGATGTTCCTAATACATACATGCAGCCCAAATGTTGAACATGCAATATGCTTTGATGCCTGTTACCCTTCCTATAAGAAGAAGCTATGTTGATTTCAGTGCTGTATGTTGTGAACAGCAATCATTATGGCATCCATTATTCTTAATAATTCTGAGGACCCAGTTTATGGTAATGATTGGTTTTGCTGCTTGAAAATCTAGTCAATTCCATGATCCATACACATGCCTCAGTCATATTGAAGTACATCTTCTTACCTGGCCGTGGAGATCATATTGATGTCAGAGATTTTACCTGAAAAAGGAAATTCAGTTGATGTTCCTGGTGCATGCAGGTAGCACTGTCTAAAAACCATACAATTTACTTTGATACCTATGCTCCTATCTGAATATTGAAGCTATGTTGATGTCACTGCTGCATGTTGTGAGCAGCAAACATGATGGAGTCCATTATTCTGATTGCTGATGGAGAGCCTAGTTATGGCTGAGATCTGTTTTACTGCTTGAAAGACTGATGCATGTGAAGGTGCATACTAATGCTTGAGGTCATATTGAAGTCAGTATTTTTAGCTGGCACTGGAGATCAGATTGATGTCTGAGACCATCCCTGCCACAGGAAATGCATATCACCCCTACTGTCATTGAATTATCCTTAATACTACCAGAAGAGGTAGTGATATCTTTGATCTAACCTGCCACCAGTGAAGAGATTCATGACCATAATTTCTTCTGCCCTTGGTATTAATGCTGACATCACTCATATATACCTGGAAACAGACACGATGATCCATACACTTGTGGCCACATTATTGTCAGTGATCCCAGCTGTCACTGGGAACCATGTTAATATCACTAATCCAAAGTTCCTGCAGAGATTATAAAGATGTCAATCATCCATGCTTCCTCTGGTAGCCAGGTTTAAACCCATAGTATGTGGTGATTCTAAAGTGATTGTTGATTACAAAGATCTATGAGGCCATGATAGTTTACAGAGTAGTTAAAGAACAATACTGTTTCCTGTTCTGAGATACGTTATCTTGATCTCACATATATAATGGCAATCGACACTATTGTATGTCATGATACTTGATGCCTCTAGAAGCCATTATGTCAGTGATTCCAGCTGCCTCATGTGACCCCATAAACATGCATTTCTCCAACTGTCCATTGAATTTTTACTCATTTATGTTATCCATGCTTCTGTAGAATTCATGCAACTTTATTGCCATGTGAAACCACTTTGATTTCTCAAGCATCCTGCCACTAGAGAAGATGTTCCTTTAGACATTTCTAATTGTCTTCTGAAATGGTCTGGATGTGCCTGATATATCCTGGCCACAGACCTAATGATATATCCTAGATCCATGATGCCACAGGTAACCAGGTCATCAGTGGTCCTGACTGCCACTTTGGACTTGATTAAGTGCATGTGTAATCCCAACTTCCAAGAGAAATGTACTGACATCACTCACCCATGCTTGTCCTGGTAAACAAGCTTGAGATCCATACTCAGGGTTGTCTTTGAAGAGCTCCCTGATATTTGAGTTCCTTCAGACAGAAGAGTCTATTGTGAAGGTCATTATCAGTAGTAATTCTACCAAAGTTTGTAATGAAGTAAGTGATATGTGCTGCTACTGGAGATGCCTTCAAGAATTGTGATCCTACCTTCATCTTGGAGCTATAATGATATGAGTGCTTCTTGCTGTGACCAGCATGTGATACCATGATGGAGTACATTGTTGCTATATCTGATGGAGACATTGGTGCAAACTATGATCTGTATTGTAGCTTGAGAAACTGAAGAATTCCAAGGTCTGTACTCATGCCCATGGTCATATTAAGGTAAGTATTTTTCTTTGGCACTGGAGATCAGATTGATGTCTGAGATCTTATCTGTCATAGGAAATTCAGTTGATGTTCCTGATACAGGCATGAAATCTCTGATGTTGAACATGCAATGTATTTTGATGCTTGTGATAGTACATATAGAAGATATTTTTTTGTCAGTGCTTCATACTCTGACCAGCAATCATGTAGAATTCCATTATTCTTATGACTTATGGAAACCTTGGTGATGACTGTCATTTGTGTTGCTGATCAAGAATCTAATTAATTTCATGGTCCATATTCATGCCCAGAGCCATATTGACTTAATTATCTTTAGCTTGCTCTGGAAATCATATTGATGTCTGATATCCTCCCCATCACATGAAATTCAGTTGATGTTCCTAATACATACATGCAGCTCTGATGTTGCACATGCAATATGCTTTGATGCCTGTTATCCTACCTGTAAGAAGAATCTATGTTGATTTCAGTGCTGTATGTTGTGGCTAGCAGTCATGATGGCATCCATTATTCTCATTTCCCTTGGAAACCCTGGTTATGACTATAATTGGTGTTGCTGCTTGAGAATCTTGTCAATTTCAGGGTACATACTCATGCCCACAGTCATATTGAGGTACATGTTCTGAGATGCCCCTGGAGATCAATTTGTTGTCTGAAATCCTTGTTTCAGCATGAAAGTCTTTTGATGTCCCTGATGCATGTTTGTATTGCCTGCTGTCATCCATTTAATGTATAAGATCTCCACTGCAGCCAAATGTGTTATTGATGTTAAGGATCTATCCTGACACTTGAGTAGAGATTTCTGAGCATTATTTATCCTGCCCTGGGTATCACTGATGATTCCAATGATATATACCTGGCAATAGACACCATGCTATTCCTCAAAAGCCATGCTGCCAATGGTAACCTTGCCAGTGATCCCTGGTGCTACTGGGAACCATGGTAATACCACTGCGGAAATTATGATTGTACAAATCATCCATTCTCCTGTCATCAGCCAAGTTGAAATCCATAGCTGGTGTTACTTCTGAAGATATTGTTAATATAAAGCTTCCCTGAATCCAGCAGAGTCTATGGTTAAGTTCAAGGTCAAGAGAGCTGCCTCATGTCATGTTGAGCTGCATTTTTTGCGATATATTTTGTTTAAGTCATATAGGGGAAAATGCCACTCTTACATCTCCATGAGAATTTAGGCCTCCAGCAGCCATGATATCACTGACCCTGATACTGCTTGTGACAATAATAAGATGAATGGCTCCAACTGCCAATAGAATTTTTACTGATGTCAGTATTCCATACTTCTGAACAATTTAAGTGAAGTATCTTGTAATTCGTAAACATTTTGCTATAAAGATCCATTCTTCCACTAGAAAAGATGTTTCTGTACATGGTCATATCTGTCCTCTGAGACTATGTTGATGTTCCTGATACTACCTGGCAACATCTACCATGATATATCCCAGATCCCTGTTGCTATAGGCAACCAGGTTGTGAATGATGCAAACTGCCACTTTTGAGTAGATTAATGACATCTATGATCCCAACTGCCATGCTGCCACTGGTCACCATTGTAAAACCCATAGTCTGTGTGGCCATTGAAGGGCTCCAGTTTGTCTGTGATCCTTCAGGCAGAAGAGTCCATTGTGAAGTTCCTGGTCAGTACTTCTTCCTAAGGGCATAATGAGTTAAGTGCTATGTGCTGCTACTGGAGACCATTTTATGTGTGTGATCCTACCTGGAACCTGAAGATACATTGATGTCAGTACTACATGTGGTTAGAAGCAATCATGATGGAATCATGGTTCCTGTTGCTGATGGGGACCAATGTTATGGCTATGATCTGTGCTGCTGCTTGAGAATCCATTAAATTCCAAGTTTCATACTACACTGAAGATCATTTTTAGGTAAGTTTTCTGAGGTGGCCTTAGAGATCAGATTGATGTTTAAGATCCTACTTGTGAAAGGAAATTCTGTAAATATCAATGATTCATGCTCTCAATGTTGACCATGTAGTGTATAAGATCCTTATTGGCACCAGAAGAGGTAATGATGTCAAGGATCTCTTTTGACACTATAGAAAAGGTTTATCTTCTTCCCATAATATCTTCTGCCCTCTGAACCAATTTTGATGACATTGATATAAACCTGGGGCAACAGACACAATGGTATTGCCTAAGATTCATGCAACTATTGGCAACCTTGTAATCTGTTATGTGTGCTGTAACTAAGAACCATGTTAATATTACTAATCCAAAATGCCTGCAGGAACTATGATGATGCAATCATTCCTGCTGCCTCTAGTAGTCATATTGAAGCACAGTCCATGAAAATTCTGATGAGATTATTAATGTCAAGGAACCCTGAGGCCAATCATAGTAAAGTTCAAGGACATTACTGCTCCCTCAGGTCATGTTGAGTTCCGTGTTCTATGTTATATTGAGTTCACATGTATAATGGCATCAGACACAACTGTATGTCCATGAGACTTTAGGTCTCTAGCAGCAGTGATCTCTGCTGCCTTCTGTAACTATACTAATATGAGTATCTCCAACTGCAAACAGAATCTTTACTGATGTCTCTTATCTATGCTTCTTCCTACCTTATGAGAATTGTCCTGCCATCCAAAACCATATTGATGACAGGAACATCCTGCCACTAAGGAAGAGGTTTCTGTACATGGCCACACCTCTCCTCTGAAACTATCTTAATAGTCCTGATTCTTTGAGGTCACATATATAGTGACAACAGAATTTGTTATGTGTCCATGAGACACCAGGCCTCTAGTAGCCATGGCACTAATCACTGCTCCCTCTTGGGGCCACAGTGATATGAGTGTTTCCAACTACCAATTGAATCTTTCATAATGTTATGGATCAGATTATTGCTCAACAATTTTGAGATCCATAGTCAGTGTTGTCTTGGAAGAGCTACCTGATATCTGAGATTCCTCATCTAGAAGAGTTGATAGTAATGTTCATAGTCAATAATCCTGCCTAAGTTATTAATGAGGTAAATTTTGTGTACTGCTACTGAATGTACCTTTGATACCTGTGACCCTACCTGCAAACTGATGTTATGTTGGTGTCAGTGCTACATTATGTGGCCAGCAATCATGATGGAGTCCATTGTTCCAATTGCTGATGGAGACCTTGGAGATGGCTATGATCTGTGCTGCTGCTTGAGGACATGCTGAATTCTAAGGTCTGTACTGACCCTTGAGGTCATACTGAGGTAAGTGTTCTAAGCTGGCACTGAAGATCAGATTGATATCTAAGAGCCTACCTTCCACATGAAATTCAGTTATTTCCTGATATTTGCATGTAGCCTCTGCTGTGGACCATGAGTTCACTGATAGATATATCATGGGAAGAGATATCATTGCATTTATACACTCTTACATGCCACAGGCATCCATGTTGTCAGTGATCATTTCTCCCACTTGGGACCACATTAATATGAATGATTCCAACTGCCATTGGAATCTATATTGATGTCAGTGATGTATGCTTTTGTCACCTGTGGGATTATTGTTGAGAAGGATATTCTCAGCTATAACAAATTTGATATAAATGATCCATCCTGGCACTATAGATATGTTTTCTGTTCACTGTCCTACCTTCACTGTGAAACTAATGTGATATTCCTGATACTTCCTGGCAATAGACACCATGGGATATCCAAGATCCCTGATGCCACAGGAAACCAGGATTTTAATGATCCTTACTGACACATTGGGCCAGAATGTGACATCAATTATCCTATTTGTTACAAGAAAGTATTGATGTCACTCATCTATTGTGCCTAAACCCCATTGATATCCATAGACAGTGTTATTTCTGAAGAAGTTCATGGTCAGTATCCATAGTTTCTAGGTCCTAGTAAAACCCTACTAATGGCAGCTATCTGTGTTGTTTCATGAGAACTGGCTTAATTCCAACGTCCATACTGATAGGTATGGTCATATAGAGTTAAGTGTTCTTTGCTTGCACTAGAGATCATATTGATGTCTGAGATCCTACTTGCCACAAAAACTATGGTAATCTCTCTGATACATTCATGTATTTTCCTCTTTTTAGACCTTGTTATAAGTAATATCCTTGCTGCTAACAGAAGAGCTATTGATGTGATGGAACCCTCCTGCCACTGGAGAAGAAGTTTATGTCAATAATTACTTCTGCCCTCTGAATCTATGCTGATGCCAGTGTTACAGCTGTAAATATACATCATACTACTTCGAGGATTATCTGCTACCAATAACAAACATCATATTAGTAATTTGTCCAGCCACTTTGGGCCATGGTGATGATATCAGTAATCTCAACTACCAAGATAAATATAGTGATGCCACTCATCCAATGCTGCTACCTGTAACTATGTTGATATCTGTAGACATTGCTGCCTCTGAAGAGCTTGGTGATGTCTGTCATCCCTGTTGACAGAAGAGTCTGTCTTGAAGTTCCTGGTCAATACTTCTGCCTGCATCATGCTGACTTAAGTGTACTGTGATGCAACCAGAGATGAGTTTCATCTCTGTGACCTGAACTGCAACCTGAAGCAATGTTGATGTCCGTGATTCCTGCTGTGATCAGTAATCATGATGGTGTATATTGTTCCTACGAAGATATGACAGGACTTTGAAATGTATGAAATGCCTGTGATATATGTATGTAGGGCCTGCTGTGGACTGTATTATATATATGATCTTTACTGCAACCAAAGAAACTTTTGATGTTAATGATCCATCATGCATATGGAGAAGAAGTTGATGTTAATATTCTTTCCTGCCCTCTGAATCTATGCTGTTATCAATGATATACATGGAAACCGATATTCTAATTTTATCCAAGATCCGTGCTACCACAGGCAACCTTAACTTCAGTGATCCCTGCTGCAAGTTAGTACCATGTTAATATCACTACTCCAAAGCACCTCCAGAAACTATGTTGATGTCCATCATCCATGCTGATACTAGTAGCTATGTTGAATGCCATAGTCTGTGTTGCTTCTGAAGAAACTGTTAATGTCAAGGAACCCTGTGGCTACCAGAGTCTAGGGTAAAGTTCATAGTTAAGACTGCTGATTAAAGTTAGGTTGAGTTTCTGTGATATGTTGAGGTCAGTGATACATTGTGGCAACAGACATCAGACATTAGAGACTATACTGATGTCAGTGATCCACTTTTTTCTGCCATCTAAGACCATGTTATACATGAAATATGTATTGCGTGCTGTACCCTTTTTGATGTCAAGGATCCATTCTGCCATTATAGAAAAAAAAAA
>JADRCD010028929.1:0-14301 GCA_019843815.1 Montemys delectorum
ACCCCTGTTCCCTCCCCCTCCCCACTGCTAACCACCCCACCCTCTCCCGCTTACTGGCCCTGGCATTCCCCTACACTGGGGCATAGAACCTTCACAGAGACAAGAGCCTCTCCTCCCATTGATGACCAACTTGGGCATCCTCTACTATACACATGCTGCCAGAGCCATCATTCCCACCACGTGTACTCCTTGGTTAGTGGTTTAGTCCCTAGGAGCTCTGAGGGTACTAGTTAGTTCATATTGTTGCTCATCCTAAAGGGTTGCAAACCCTTCAGCTCCTGGATACAGAAATTGTGGTACATCTACACAATGGAGTACTACTCTGCTATTAAAAACAATGAACTTATGAAATTCTTAGGGAAATGGATGGATCTAGAGAATATCATCCTGAGTGAGGTAACCCAATCATAAAAGAACACACATAGTATGCACTCTCTGATAAGTGGTTATTATCCCAGAAGTTCGGAATACTCGAAGTACAATCCACAAACCACAAGAAACTCAAGAAGAAGGAAGACCAAAATGTGGACATTTCATTCCTTCTTAAAAGGGGGAACAAAATACCCATTGAAGGTGTTGCAGTGGCTAACTATGGAGCAGAGACTGAAGGAAGGGAACTCCAGCCTGATATAGCTGTCTCCTGAGAGGCTCTGACAGTACCTGAGTAATACAGAAGTAGAGGCTCACAGCCATCTATTGAACTGAGTACAGGGTCCCCACTGAAGGAGTTAAAGTAAAGATTTTTTTATTTCACCCACTCCCAGATTCACAAAAAAGAGCTGGGTTAACTCTGTCCTTTGAGTAGTTAAATGGAATAAGCAAGCTACCCTATGAAGCTGTTCTTTACTCTCATAATATGAAATTTAACATCTGTGATAAATAGCCCAAACTGTCTACATTGGGCTACAAAATCATTTTGGAGGATGGAAAAGTAACCAAAACACAAGAATGAAAGCCATTTCTTGATGGAGTCCCTGAAATTTTTCCATCGGCATTTTGTTTGAGAATTCCCTTGAAATTTTTCCCAGTTCCAAATAATGTAGTTTGTCTTTATCAGACTGGAATGAGAAAGTAGTGACTGCTTTCCTGAGTGTGTTGCCTTCCATTCTGCAGCTACCCACTATCTATATGTCATCCAGCTGCTTTATAACTGCAAAAGCCAACATCACTTTCTTTACATCAGTATGTCATGAGTTTTGACAGTGATAGCCCACCATTCATTACTCCCTATGCATCTTCGATTGGTCTGAGTAAGGGTTTGACTAAACTGAGATTCTCAAGAGCAAAAATCAGCACAGCAATACAGCAAACAAAGGATCTCCTTATTGAAATCATACCAATGTCAAATACTGGAGTGTATACATAATTAATTGTATTTTCAGTGGTAAGCCCAGTTTGATCTTTTGTTGCTTAATGACCCCTGGGGTCTTTGGCTCCCCGAGAAGCAGGAACACTTAGGCTATCTTATTACAAGCTCATTATTAATTTATAGATCACTATCCAGTCAGGTGCACAGGTTCATGGTCTCATCTATCATTGTGGGGAGCTCCAATATTAAGAGATCACTACTGACCAGAAATCAGCGAAGGATATTAGAGATAAGAAAAGAAGACATACAGGTCCTATACAGAAGGCATATCAGGAATATAAAAGATATCACAATCCAAATTTTCCTTTTCTTTCCCTTCAGTCAAATAAACTAAAAAGTGTTTTGATTATTTCCTAAAAGTAAAACTCATTAGTATAATGCATAGCAAACTATCATCAGTTCTTATCAAGCAGTTGTTAATTTTTTTTCTTTTTTTTGCTATGACTTATGGCAGTATTTTTTAAACAGACCCTTTTACTCCTACCGGGTTGCCTTGTCCATTTATTATATTTAATTAGATTTACAGCTTTAAAGAGGTACTATTGCTTCTAAAAGGGAGTAAAAAAAGAGGAAGAGGACTTTTTTTAAAATAGGAAAATTATATCTTGCCCCCAAAATAGCCTGCAAAAGAGAAAGTACTGGTATTTAATTGCAGATTTGATGGCATATGTGCTGTGTCCTTTGGACACAAGCATTGACTGTGGAATTCATTTCCTTCTGATTGTTTAAAGTGTGTTGTGGTAGATGCACATGTTGAGATGTGATAGGAAGAAGCAAAGAGTGCAAACAACTACAAAGGCCATTCATTACATACCGTCCAGGAAACCCACAATGACTTCAGGATGTATATTACATTCCTGAGTTTTACATGATTTCCTGAACAATGTTAATAGCTTCTGAGAATGTTCTCAAGAATTCCATTTACATCACAGCCAAGTATGTGCTCACACCCTCTGACCCCTCATCCATGCCTCTCCTAACTTCTGTGCAAAGCCCCTTATCATGCAAGAGAGGAAAGGTGGGCCCCATAAATAAAACCTAAACCCAGTTCAATCTGAAACAAGCATAGTTAAGAGAAGAAACCTCTGAGCATATTCATAAGGAGTGGTTCTTCATGAAACTTTTCTGTGTCACAGGGACACCATGGAGGCTGTGCCACATTCTGCAACTGTTGCTATGGCAAAATGTCTTGGGCTATTGAGTAGGGAACACATTGTTGTGTTTAAGTCATGTAAATGATCAGGACACAAAGGAAGCAGCCCAGGCAGCCCCTGCTCCATCACTGCTATGCTGAGGTCTTTCTCCCTTGACACATGCCATTTACATCGCATGGGAAGGCTCCCCCTCAGCCCCTGCTGCCCAGAAAACCTTACTCCCTGGGCACTTCCAACTGGCCTTTGGAGACATTTATGAGAGTCTCCACCTCTTTCAGAATCGTTTCTGTGTGAGAAAACTACACAATGACAAAATCCTTTCCTCTGTTTTAATGCCAGGATATTTCTATGTGGGTTTTTTATTTTGTTCCTGTATAATATTGCAATTTTCTATCAGTTTCTGTCTCTTAGAAGGAAACTAGGACAGTTTCTCCTTTGTTACCCACTTATATCTCAAATATGTGTTTTTAATTAAGTATTTCACTACAGAATCAATTCACACTGATTAGATATAATTATAGAAACAAAATTTGCACAATACCTTTTAATAATCCTACCACCTCTGAGGAAACAATGAGGATCTAATTTAGTGATCTAAGCATTGTTTGAAAGCAATGACTAATTAAAAAAACAGTAATATATTTTAAATGGAGCTTATTAGTTTCTTTTTTTTTGGTTGAGCCATGCAATTAAAAATATACTATTATTTAGGATTCAGTGTTTCTAAGTTATAAATTATTATTTAAATGAAGAATTGAACTGTAGCCTTAAACAATAAAAACCTCCTCCCAGTAAAAACACTTGGAATTTTGTGACTTGATACTCAGTAGTCTGTGCTCATTTGTAGCTCAGTTTTGAGAAGAAATTATCTAGCACTATGAAAATCTGAAATTGTGAGAGCATTGTATCACTTTCTATGTGTTGACACTCTACTGTGATTACAACAGATAACATCACTGGCAGACTAGTCTCACTCATTGACATTTCGTAGATGGCACACAGGCTCTCTCCATTAGTTTTGCAAAGCCTCTTCTACCTTCAGCTATTAGAACCTTTAAAAAGGTTTTGTTATTTTTTAAATGCATTTTGATACATAATAAGTTTTTCCTTTTTTGCGTAGGAATGAGCCATCTCACGAGATCTCAGAGAATTACTATCACATAGTCATATGCTACTTATCTTAGAACATGTCTCAGCTTCTGTAGTCAAAAGAATTTAGGTCAATGAGCTCTCAGTAAAAATTGATTTACCTGGAACTTCACATCCATTCAGAGAAGAGTTCTGTAAATAATTATGAATAAGAATCTATTTAATTTTATTGATTCATATGCTCTTCTATGAACTATTTAAACAATATTTCAATTCCTACAAATTGTAAGGCATAGTCTGGTAATTTATTCTATCTTTTTAAAAGTGTCTGTAGTTTAAACCATAGCTTTCCATTCCTTCTTTCCCCCATCTTCAAATATTACAATATATTTCAAATATTATAATATATTACAAGTACAATATAGGAATGACTCTCTTGAGAAATCAGCAGCCATGTCTTGGGTGTGCTCTACCATTTTCTTAAATGCTTTTCTTAAAACTTTTTCCTTTTGTTACAAAATATAAGGTACCAGATAGACAGAATGCTTGTTCATTATTTATGAAACCTTAGTTTGCATCTTCAGCACTGCATATACTTGGTATGGTATTATACTTCTAATCCTAGTTCTGGACAGGAAGGGCAGGAATATTAGGAGTCCACAATCATTCCCCAACCACATAGAGTTTGAGACTAGCCTGGATTACATAAGATTTTGTTTCTACTACATAAATAAATGACATAAAATATCTTAAGTCAGACATAGTGGCACATACTTATAATGCTACCACATAGAAGCTAAGTCAGGAAAATTGCCAAGAGTTTGAGGCTATTCTGACCTACATAGTAAGTATCAAGCCAGGCAGACCTTTATAATGAGACTATGTCTCAAGGAAAATAAATAAAACAATTCACAAGCCAAAAGCATAAATATGAGAAATGTGTATTTCATTTAGGTGCAATTTAATATGTATGCATGTATAAATACATACATTTATGCATACATATGGATATACATATCCCTGTATATGTATAATAATGCTATAATACATGATAATATAATATATTATAATTTCAAAATTAATGGGATCATAGGAATCTTCTAATTCTCAGTATTAGCACAGTTAGTCCAATTATGTTTGATTTTATAATAGTTATATAATATTTCCATGTGCTTGCACGATATGTTTTAAGTAGCCATCAGAGCATACATCTAATTGTATTCTAACTTTATTCTGTGAGCTTGCCTTTGGCTTAGTCTATCCCTCAAGGCAAATGCTGAGGATTGGGCTGCAAATGCACACACCATCCTAGCTCCTGGTGCTTCATACTGGCCCCTACTCTCCAGTTACAACTATACTTTCATTATCTTTTAGAATATCTCCAGTAGTGCCACTCTGAGGAGTGGTCCAGATGTTATCTTTTTCTAAAACTGAAGCAATTGTATGTGTTTTGTGAATGTGGAAAGTCAAACGACGTTGATTTCGACTTTTTGAAACAAGAGCTTAGTTGACATATTTGTAAGAAAATCTACCCATTTAATTTATATCATTAAGCAGTTTTTAGTATATTCAGAGTTGTAATCATGCTTATAGGCTAATTTTGGAACAGTTTCTTCCCTTAAAGAATAAGTCGTATTGTGCCTGTTAGCAGTCAATCCACATTCTTCTACTCTCTACCCATGGCCCCATTGAGCGTCACTGTATCGACTTTCAACACCTCAAACAAATTCATAAAATATGTGATACTGTAGCATAACACCTCTATCAGTAGGCTATACTTTTTATGGTTGGATAGCATTCCACTGCCTGACTATGTACCTTTAATTCAAGCCTTCATCAGTGGTGGACATTTGGTTATTGACAAATTTCAGCTAATATGAGTATATTTTCATACACCCAAGATAAATGTTTTCATTTATCTCAGGTGTCTACTGCATCTTGAAGTGTTCTTATGATTGTTTGTTTGTTGTGTGAGTTTTTAATGTATATAGGTGCCCATGCATATGGAAGACAGAAAAGAACTTCAGATGTCTATTCTCTATGGGCTCTCATTGAATGTGGAGATAGATTGACAATCAGTGAAACTGAGCTATCCTCTTGCCTCCAGCATTGGCTGCAGAAGGGTTACAGATATGTACAGTTTTGTCTGGTTTTGAACCTGGCTTCTGGAGATTTGAACTCAAGTCCTCATACTTGTACATCTAGTATTCTTGCTTACTGAACTACCTCCCCAACCCCTCTACTTGTATTATTGCTGGCTCACATGGTAACTTAAAAAAAACATCTGAGGAATTTTCAGACTGTTTTCAATGTGGCCCCACCATATTACAATCCTTCCAACAACCCCATCCCCTTGTTTTAACCTGAACTTTTATAATAGATACTAAAAGTTTCTAAACTTTATGGTTCATCCTTTCACTCACCACACTTCTGGGTCTGACCAGGTCAAAGGAGAAAGAGTGCAGTTGCTTTACCAAGATATCAGAAAAGCCACCCAGAATTATAATGGGAAACAAGGACATTCAAGATGAGTTTTCAAACTCTTTATCTACTATGGTGAGGAAAATTTAAATGCCACCTTGTAGCAAAGATATATAAATTTTGACTAGTCATACAAAAGTAACAACCAGCCAAAGAGAGTAAATATCCCATTGTCAACCTTGCCTGCATGCAATCCTCTACCAGTAACTCCTGATGATATGGAGCCAAAGCAAGAGATTTATGAACTGTTTTTCAAGTTCTGAACAGTAATAGGTATGAGGGGGGAGGGTTGTTCATAAAGATATCCATGTGGAATTCCTCACATTTGATTCTTGTTCACCCATGCACAACTAGTCTCTCTCTTTTTTTTTTAATTTCCATAGGCATTTGAATAAACCTGTATAAAATCACTACGCTTTTTAAACTTCATATAAATTCTAGCTTTTAAGGCAAGTTCGGGCATATTCAGGAATTAAAACATAAGCTTTGCCCCTGTCACATCAAGATATAGTCTGAAAGTGGATTTGTGTGGTTCATTCACACACACAGCTAATATCACTATGACTACATCTTTTCATGTTGTCTGGATGATGTAAGCCACAAAAAGGATATAAGTATTTCCTGACCTGTGTCTTTTGGATCTGTGAAAGCAGCAGTGACCATTTTTACTTCTTCACTGTAATTTTTATAATATTTATGTCAGTACTTTTAAGTAGTTCTTTTTGTGATTTATGTATAGCCCAATTCCAACTAAGGCACTAGGAAGCCAGAATGGCACATTGTGTGGGGGTGTATATCTTATTTACTCTCTCCTTGTGTAACGATTAACTCCTACAATTATACAAATTTTCTTGATAAGGAAACAATGACAAGTATGGGTATCTGGAAGGAGCTGAGTGAAAATCAGAGAGAGACAGAGACAAAGAAACAGAGTTAGAGACACATAGAGAGACAGACAGACAG
The DNA here is from genome assembly GCA_019843815.1 of Montemys delectorum. Taxonomy (NCBI): domain Eukaryota; kingdom Metazoa; phylum Chordata; class Mammalia; order Rodentia; family Muridae; genus Montemys; species Montemys delectorum. The sequence continues at coordinate 7,057 of JADRCD010028929.1, forward strand.
AGACAGAAAGAAACAGAAAGAACACAAAATAAGAAAAGAAGAAGCAGGCTGGTGAGATGGCTCAGCAGGTAGGAGCACCGATTGCTCTTCCAGAGGTCCTGAGTTCAAGTCCCAGGAACCACATGGTGGCTCACGGCCACCCGTGGTAAGATCTGATGCCCTCTTCTGGTGTGTCTATGGACAGCTACAGTGTACTTGTAGATAATAAATAAATATTTAAAAAAAAGAAAAGAAGAAGAGAAAATTTGAAAAAGGGCAGTGTGGCAGAGAACAGTAAAACAATGGAAATGAGATCATGGTTTGAAGATGTTAGTAACGTTCTCCTGAGATTCTCTCAAGTGCCCTAGAAGTCTTCATTCCCTTGGGATGTGCAATAATTTGTTGGTAATAGTAGAACTGAGTTTGCAGACTTAAACTTAAGCATAAGATATCAATAGTTTCTAAGTTTGCAAAATGCAATTGAAACCCTAAATGCCTCGGATAAACTGCAAAAGAAGACATACAAATGGAATAAAAAAATCCTCTCTGAGATGTGAAATGACACACAAATAGAACACTCAAATTATCATCTTTTTAAATGGAAAGAGAATAAGCCAAGATCGCTAGCTAATAAAAGACAAAACAGAACAATGACAACTGCCCCCCCCCAAAACAAACCAAAACAACAGCAGCAAAACCCCACTGCTTCTAAAGACAAATTGAATGTGGAACTACAGGAAAGTGTAGGGTATTTATCCTCAGAGAATCTGGCCATACAAATGACTTCAAAGTTTCTCTTCCTAGTTCTGAGTGCCATAATTAAAGAGTGGTGTAGAGAACTTGGAAAGAACTCAGAGGAAAGTAGGAAAGAATATCAAAGAATTGAAGAAAAAGGATCCCAGAGGGATTCAGGAAGCTAGACGCACCCAACATAAAGTAGAGAATATTGGGGAGATAATTGAATTATGATCTTCAGCTCTGACATCCTTTCTGAGCTTGAAACTGGAGTTGATAGGGTAGAATGAGTATAGTCTCACATTCTACAAAAATATACTTTGCTATTCCGGTCATGTTTCAGTCATAGTGAGGGATCTAACTTTTTATGCATTGACAGAAAGACCATGGTCTTTAACAAGCAGTGTGGACAATTTTATTTAGGTATGAGACATTTTCTAACATTATAATTGACAAATAATGCAATAGCCACGTGCTTACGAGCAGAAAGAAATAATTGCTTCTTTTGATAGGCTTAGAAAATAGGTAATAGGTTCACAGGTTCTGGATGACTTTATAGATCTTGCTATCTGGAACTGGAGTTGAGGTAGGAGAATGGGTTTAGTCTCCCATTCTACAAAAATACACCTTCCTTCTCTGTTCACGCATCAGTCATAGATTTCTCCCACTTTCAGGACTTTCCATAAAATTTCTTTCCTCGCCAAACATTTTGAGTTGGAATAATTTCATCTTTGAAAAAGAGCTCTGGAAATATGGTTTGAAGAGTGGGAATCTGCTGGAGGAAAAGGAAGCTAAATAAGACCCATTGGGTGGGGGTGGGGTAAGGCACCTCAGAGTGCATGCTGGGATGAAGGCTAATTAAGATGTTGACTGAATCTATGCTAATCATGTCCCACCAGACTCTGCTGGATTAGTATGTAAATTGGTAAACTCTGTTCTGAAATTGCCCTACCAGCTGAGGTCTAATTACTGACTAGACATAACAAATAATAATGGGATTTGTATTTTAGGATGTTTAATTATGGAAATACATGTCTGCAAAAATACCAGTTGTAATGAAGAAAAAGAGATTTCATAATGTTTGACTAAAGGTTTATGAAATTTTACAGCTTTAATAATAAGACCAGAAACAGTGGTGGGTAGAGGGAGACCTTTCAGATAGCTGGCATTTGTGAACGGGGACCAGAATCAGACTGATTAATTCACTGCATAAGAAATTTTCCCTAAGCATCTCAAAGACTAATTGTTTCATTGGTGATACACAGCATCTTGTGGGCTTTTAGTTCTATCACTAAAAGAACTGGAACTGGTCCATGAAGAATAACAGAGCCACCATGAACTCAGAGGGACTCCTCTGGTAACATGCATTCAAATGGAATTAAAGACAGCAGGCCGACAATATTCAGAGGAAATTAAGCCACGAAAGTAAAGTTTTCTTCACTGAAGTTATTCCACAATGTAGAAATCATGACATTTATAAATTAGAAAGTGGTTAGTCCAATCCCAAAGCTAGAATGTGTGTAGTTTTAGAGAAAAGCAGCTTGACTTCCAGAGATCCAATGAATGTAGATGCTGGGATAGAAAGTGCTCTGTAACTACTTATTACATTACCATTTGTCCACACCTTTTCAAAAAGTTTATGAAGAGGTACACACAGAATTTTAAATAGACTTGTAACTGCTGCCTATTATCTGTCTATGTTGCTATTACATCATTGGAAGATATAAATAAACAATAAATCTTTACCAGAGTGTACATTATATTTGTATTTATTTATTCCTAATATGTATCAGTATCTTTTAGATGCTCTGCCTATATTTAGTACATAAATCTACTTATGTATGTTTGTTTAAATTTAGGAATGTTTGATTAAATGCTTATTGTGTCCCAATTCTATTCCAGTTTCCGTGTTTTTGTTGAAATTTTCATGAAGTTAAAAAAGACAGTTTACTTTTGTTATAAGACACCTTAGACTATTTGATTTTGTTATATGACACAGATATCAACAAGTGAAATTCAGAGGGAAAACTTGTGTTCTCAGTATTTCCATGCCTTGATGTATTTGGAGTTACACATGTATATTGACCATAGGTTCTTTGAATACCCTAACACAAATTATCCACAAAGGAACTATTAATTGATACTTGCAGTGTGGAAATACAGGAAGAACAGTGCAGTGGGATTTCGATACAAGGATATTCAAACTTTGTATTAGAAATTCATTTCATCAGGTAAGTTTTATTTGAGAACTCACACTATTTTTGAAGATATCATTAGTATATTGATAACTGTATTTACTTAGTTTTCAACAGTGGATTTCTTCTCTCATTATTCTTAAAAAAATGTAAGCTAATCCAGGAGTTGTCTCATTCTATAATATTGTACCCTACACATACATCTGAATAAACTTTCCCTACCTGAGTCTGCTACTCAGTTCTCAACTTCAAGTATTTCCATTAAGGGAAAGATTATGTAGTTAACAAAGAGGTGGTTTTTCTTTATTACAGGATATTTTAGACTATTTGCTTTTGTTATACAGCACAGGAAAAGATATTGGCAAGTAAAACTCAATGAGAAATCTTGTATTTTTCGGTAATCTTAAACCTTGATGGATTTGGAGTTGAATGATGACATCAAACAATACATCATCCAAAAGCCTTATTTTCAATGCAATTTGCCCATATCCAGAGGCACCAATCATTTATTATTCATTATTTAAAACTAATCATTGATGATCTCCTCTAAGCAATGAGCAGGTTGGAGGTCAGATACTTTGATGTGATCAATTCAACACTGTCCCTTTTTTTGGCATTTCTTCGAACAAGTTTATGGAGCATTCCTCTGAACTGCTCACACACATAGGTAAACAGAGATAAGCCTGAAGAAGTATCATCTTGAATGTGAACCTCTCAGGGCTTGGCTAAGAAAGACACTGGGTAAACCTCAGTTTTGGGAATTCTCAGTCAGAGGCAAATCACAATTTCAGAGAGTAATGTTGAACAAATGGATTTTGAAATTTCATCATTAAATCAAGCAGAAGACTACCGTGATAAATAATAATATTGGTTTTAATAGAACAGAGATAATTACCCCAAAATATGAACACCTTTTAATCATGAGGATATAGACAAAATTTCCAGGTATGCTGTTCCAGATCAGAAAGATCAGAGAGCCCTTCCACAATAGTTAAGTAGGGCATGGGAGCCAGGTTTTTGGGTCAAGGGGGCAGAAACAATGAGTTCAAACATGGCTGTGCTATTCCATAAGACGCTTCTCCTTTCATTGCATAGAAGAGCTTTCCTAATGGGAACAACCAGCAACAATCAAATGTGAGCACAATAGTAGGTAGATATCACACAATTGTTTATTAAATACATGGAGAGTCGAAAAGGTTAGGCCAATCTAAATCTTTCTGTTACAAAAGTACAAAACATATTTAATTGGCATCAACTCATTACCGGTAACCTAATGATAAAGAACAACAAAAACAAAAGAATCCCATATCATTATTAGTAATATTTCTTGGGGAGGAAGACTTTTTATTGTAGGAATTTTTATATATTCCCACAGACAAATGTTTTGTAATTTAACATGAAAGCTTCTATAGTGATTATAGAATAGTTAGACAAAGATAAAAATGTAGAAGTTTATACTCATTTTTTCTTGGCAAAGATTATTTTTAAAGACCTCCTACATGGAATGATGTTCAAATCTTCACAGCTAATCAATAATAGGGATAATAAAGAACAATCAAGTCAGAGAGCAATACATTAAAAATCATCCTAAGACTCCTGAGGTACACAAATAGCAGAGTGAAAGACCTTGGGGTTCATACTTTGCTATAGTTTTTCAGCATTGTGTAAGCATTTGTCAGGACAATGCTTGGAAAGTACATAACACATTATGCCATTTGATGATTGGAGAAAATGTTCGTACATCCTATCCCCTCAACTTTTCATGGCTCTGCCCACTTTCTTATATAAAAAGAGTACATGCTAACTTTAGATTTACCCAAAAGTCTTAGAGCTATTCACTTTTCAGTAGTCTATTTTTTTAGGAGTTTTAGTATTTTGTTTCTCAGTCTTGATATCAGTTCTTGGAGAGCAGGAAGTATAGAAAATTTCTAGTCTTCCTTTTAGTTCAGTCTTACTTGTCATACAACTGTAACATTTCACTGTAAATCATACCCTCCTGATGGCCAGGACTCCACAGGAATTTTTTACAAGAAAGTGAAACAAATTTCAACTCATCATGATAGGAATAACCCATCACCCTTCTGCCCCCACCTTGGAAATGTAGAAATAATTCTCATAGGAAACACGTAACATAAAACTATAATTGGTAGTGTAAAAAAATCTGTCAGGAATAAGAATTGAAATTATGGGCCCTGGAGCAAGAATATGTGCCCTCAAATCTTTCCCCTTGCAAATTTGAAACATAGGACAAATCTAATTTTTAAACTGAAAATATGATGATAACAACAGAAGTGCCTATCTAAAAGGATTGGTGTGAAGATTCATTGTATTATGCTTGGAATAAAGCAATACATTGAATACATGTGTTATTATTAATTCTATCAGTGTCTTCACAGATGGATTTTGAGTCACAAGAGAGAAGCACTTTCTAGGCAGTGCTATAGCACTAGCTCTTATGACAACACACATATAACTTCTTAGAGTCATCCATTTTCTTTCCTTTCCAATTATTCACCTGAATTATTTTGTACTATAATATTTTCCTCTCAGCTATTCTGTCAAAGTATTTTCTTCAATATCTCTCAAAATTTTTCTTTTCTTCTCAGCAGACTCTGAGAGGCCACCACGCTCTTAACCTTGCTTCTGTACTGCAGCTTAGCTGGCCTCCATCTACAAAAGTCTCTGTCAGTGAACTTTCTAATATGGTAACATGGCACTTTCACTTCTTGCAATATTTCCCTCCCTACATTTAAAATGCGTGGCATTGAAAATAATGAACCCACAAAGATAGGTGCACTTAAATGTCTGAATCTTTGGTGTCAAAATGGGATACTCTGCTCTATCTGTCTGGTAGTCTTGATGTAATAATTTTTATAATAGAAGGAGGGAAGATGAAGAATGAGAAAAATAATTTGATGGAACAAAGCTTCAAGAGATGTAGGACCAGAAAACAAGGGATGCTGGTGACATTCAGAGGCAGAGAAAATAATCTAAATTCTAATTTAACATTTCCAGAAGGAACACTACTATGACAGTGTTTCATCTTTATTTTACTTCTATTGTGAGCTTTAGAATGTCAGGAATATAATAAATTTATGTTTTTTAACTTTTTTAGTATATTTTTCCTAATTTGTTGATATGCAAAGCAATTAGTAAGCATGTGGAAATAAAATAATGACAATACTATGGATATAACAGATTATCAGGACACTCAGTAATCATTTTTCTCTAGTACTCTGACATGATTTTGTTTTTTGTGAGGTAGTAGCTTCAAATGGAAGCAGTGGATGCAGAAGAAAGTGAGGCTGAGTTAAGACAGAAAGACAGAGCTCTCTATACAGAGTATATATATGTATGTATATATATGTATATATATGCATATATATATGTGTGTGTGTGTGTGTGTGTGTGTGTGTATCCCAGTGTCTATGTGGACTGGTACCATTCACCAGTTACCTAGCTGAATCCCAGGTACACATGATAGAAAGCCAAGTCAACCTCTCATTTCTACATGTCAGTCTAATATATTGAGTCTTTAAAACCTATAGGGGGATGAAGAGGTTTGAAACCCCCAAGAGCTCCCAGAGACTAAACCACCAACCAAAGAGTACACACGGAGAGACCCATGGCTCCAGCCACAAATGTAGCAGAGAATGGCTTAGTCAGTTATCAATGGGAGGAGAGGCCCTTGGTCCTGTGTGGTTCTATGCCCCAGTGTAGGGGAATGTCAGGGTGGGAACACCTTCTAAGATGCAGGGGAAGGGGGGATGTGATAGGGAGTTTCTGGGGGGTGGACCAGGAAAGGAGATAACATTTGAAATGTAAATAAACTATCCAATAAAAAATAAAAATAAAAATTAAATTAAAAAACAACAAAAAACTATACTGTTTCTTCCTTGAAACTTCAAAAGCAGGGTTTTGTTATGTTTTTTCTTTCATTAGTTTTAAAGACACATTCTTACTCTTTTGCTCAGAATGGATTGATGAACTCATTCTGTAGGCCTCAAACTTAGGGCAATCTTACTTCCTTAGCCCCCTGAGTTCGCTGTATGAATCACCACACTTAGCTCCAAAGCACTTTTTTTATGCAAAATTATATATAGGGACTATCTTGTCCACAGTTAAATATATCTGTTCATAGAGAATTTCAAGGAAAAGAACAAGCAGGAGGGTATCTGAAATAAGCTAAGCAGTGAAGAAAGACCTGAGTGGTAAGAGCAACAGAGAAATGAGCTCAAACGAGCATTGGTAGAAGAGGTGATGTTGAATCCTTATTTGCTCCCTTAGTAATCACATGACAAAATCTACTCCATTCTTAAGTTCTCAAGGACTAAGT
>JADRCD010028953.1:0-16551 GCA_019843815.1 Montemys delectorum
AGAGAGAGAGAGAGAGAGAGAGAGAGAGAGAGAGAGAGAGAGAGAGAGCCTCCATTGAGTTGGAGAGCAAACCTGGTCATTCAAATCCTCCTTAATATGATAGCCCAATGGTAGAGTGCTATGCATTATAAAGAAAATGGTCCCTAACTCCTCTTAGTCTCCATGGTAAGACAGACTGAAGTTTAAACTGCCCTAGTTAATTTCTGTTTTATTGTAGTACAGATCAATGCTCAGATGATAGAGATCCTGAAAGTCAAACATTAGCCCCATGCCATTCTACTCTGTGGGACACACTTAGTTGGAGAGTATATTAGGCTACTTCTATCCATGTCCATAGGACTGATCAACATGAGAATAACCTAAATCCAAAGCAAAAAGGACAAGCTCCCTCCATTTATTCTTAGTAGTATACACTGAAATAGAAAGCACAATAGTTCACTCCCAATCTCCTCCATAGGACAGATTAAGTTTTGGGAAAATGTGGATACTGAGAAAAAGACACTAGCTTCCTCCAAACCTCCTTCATACAATATACTGAAGTTGAGAACACAGTAGTTCACTCTTAAGCTCTTCCATAATAAAGATCAAGTTAGAACAAAATAGATCCTTTGAGACATATTCTAGCTCCCTCCAATCTTCCTTTGTTAGACAGACTGAATTTGACAGTACTTCAATCCTATCCTCCTCAGGAGGATATAGCAAAGTCAGAATGATATCAATTTTGAGGAAGAGGAACAAGCTATCTCCCTCCATGCCTCATCTGAAAGATAGGCTATTGTAGAGAGTACACTAGTTCATTCCTAACCTTATAAATAGAACATATGAAAAATTGGACAACAGGGATTTTAAAATACACACATAACTCCTCCCAGGCCTCCTCCATAGGATGGACTTAGTTGTAGACTAAGCTAGTTCACTCCTAACATCCTTAGTAAAACTAACAAGGTTTGAAGACATAGAAATTAGAAGGCATACAAATTCCATCCATGCCTTTTCTGTTGGACTGACAGAGGCATAGATCTCATTAGTTCACTACTAACCTCTTCCATAGGGCAGATCAAAGTTTCTATGGCAAGGATTCTGAGAGGCAGGAACTAGCTTCTTCTAATCGTCCTCCATTGGACATACTGAAGTAAAGAACAGACTACATCACTCATATCCTTAACTGTAAGAAGAGCCAGTTTAATATAAAACACGTTCTGAAAGACAGACATTAGCATTTGCAATGAATGCCACCTTGTTAGAACAGAATGAGGTAGATTGCAATTTAGTTCATTCCTAACATCTTTAGCAGAACAGAGCAAGTTCAGGATAACAATGATTTTGAGAATATGATAGTATGACATACATGATTTTTTTAATTATGAAAGAGACTAGGGTACTTAACACTAGTTGACTCATAATCTTGATAGGACATATCAAAGTTTGGACAAAGGGGTTCCCAAATATGAGAAACTGCAACAATGAGTACTCAGTGGAACAAACTTACATAGAAAGCATATATACTCATTTCTGATTTTGGCAAATAGATCTCAGCAAAGTCTACACTAAATCTGAGACAGACACTACGTACTTCCTGTTATTTCTCCTAAGTACAGATAGATTGAGGTAGATAGCTCTCTGTGAAATTCTATGTAATTGAGGTAGGACAGACTGAGGTAGATGGCATAGTGTTTTATATCCGACTTTCTATATAGATCAAGGATAGGATGGCATAGATTTTATCAGGCAGACTGTAGCTCTTATCTGTCTTGCTCCATGGGGTATATGGAAGTATACATCAGACTAATTCACTCTTATGATTATGAGTAGGAAAGAATGTGGTTAAAAGAACATGGCTATCAGTAGAGAAACTAACTCTGACTTTCCCCCAGTAAACCAGACCAAGGTTAAAACATACTATTTCTATCTTAACCTCCTGCTTAGGATAGATCAAGTCACAGTGACATTGAGAGACAGTGATTAGCTTCCTCTAAGCCTTCTCCATTGGACACTCAGAAATGGAGACCACATTTCTTCACTCCTAGCCTCCTCTGAGGATAAAGATCCTCAGAGACAGTTTTAGACCTCTTCAATACTCCTTATTAGACAGACTGAATTGTAGAACAAAATACTCCATTTCCAAATATCCATTTGGTTGGATAGAAATGGTAAGCACAAGTTAAATTCTAAGAGACAAATAGTAGCTTCCTCCAAGCCTCCCCTATATAACAGACTGAAGTAGAGGCCATACTCATCCATTTCTGTCTTCCCAGTAGGCTAGATTAAGGTTAGAGCAACATGGATTCTGAAAAACAGATACTAACTCCCTCTAATCCTCTTTTATAGGAAAGACTGTATTAGGGTGTACCATTGCACAGACACTGTTTGAATGATTTATATTATAGGAAATACAAATGTGGTCCCTCGAGCTCTTTTACACATCTCTAAGACTGATCAAGCTTAGGGCAGCATCAGTTCTGAGAGACAGACACTAGACACAAGATCTTCTTCATGGGACAAAATGAGTTGGAGAGCACACTATTTTACACATAACTTCCTCTGTAGAAAAGACTAAGTTTAGGGCAGCTAGAATTTTGAAAGACAGACACAAGCTCCTTCCTAGTTTATAGTGTAAGACCAGCAGAGGTAGAGAGGATACTCTGTAACTCCTGTGCTCCAAAATAGGAAAGATGAAGATTAAGACAACATAGACTCTGAGACACAGATACTAGATCCCTCCAGGTCCCCTTAGGACTCCAGACTAATATGAAAAAACATACTAGTTATCTTGTATATTTGCCATAGGGGAAACTGTGGCAGGGAGCAAATTAGTTCACTCCTAACCTCTTCTGTAGAGCAGATCATGTGAGGAGAATACAGACTCTGAGAGATACACACTAGCTCCCTCCAACACTCTTTAGTGGGATACAATGAGGTAGTATGTATACTACTTCACACCTATTACCAGGAGGGCTCATCTAGTATTGGAAAAAAGAATGCTTAGGGAAAGATATAGCTTCAGAGATTCTCCCTTGTGGGACAGTTTGCATTGGAGATAAAGCTAGTTCATTTGTACCCTTCTCTAGAGGACCAATCGAGATGAGAGAGAGAGAGAGAGAGAGAGAGAGAGAGAGAGAGAGAGAGACAGAGACAGAGACAGAGACAGAGACAGACAGAAAGAGAGAGATAGGGAGACAGAAAAACAGCTTTATCCAAGCCTCTTTAGGGCTAAAAGCTGTAGAAAGCATGTTAATTCATTCATCACCTCCTCCTTAACATAGATCACATTTCAGAAGACATGCACAGTCAGGGAAAGACTCTAGTGTACACCAAACATCCTTCAAAGGGCATACTGAGTTGGAGAGCATAATACTTCATTCTAAAGCTTATTGTAGGGCAGATTAAGGTTAGCAAAACATAAAGACACTAGTCCCATCCAAGACTCTCCTTTAGAATATTCTAAGTTTCAAAGAATATTGGTTTGTGACTGTTCTTGTCAGAAAAACGAAACAAAATTATCAAAATTAACATCCTGAAAAACAGATGTTAGTTCTGCTCTGTCTTCTCTATAGAATAGACTATAGTGCACCTTATACTAGGTCACTCATCCTCCACAATAGTATTAGTCATCTTAGGTGCTCATGAATTCTGACACGTACAGACTTCCTAAACCTCCTTTGTAGGATTGACTGATTTGTAGAACTTATAAATTCACTCCTCAACTTATCTGTCCAAGTTAAGATATCATGGATTCTGAAAGAAAAACAGTGGCACCCTCCAAACTTCCATTTTAAGACAGACTGAGGTGCAATACACACTCGTTCACTTCTATCTGCTGTAGTACAAATAAATGTTCAGATGACATGTTTTCTGAAAAATGATGTCAGCTATGTACAACCCTGCTCTCTATGAGCTTCTGAAGTATGGAGCATGCTATCCTTATGTGTACTGTAGGTCAATATTTCAGAAACCTGATTTCTGAGAGACATAGGCTAGCTTCCCCCAAACAGCAGCAGTACTAAAGACTGAATTGGAGACACAATCATTCCCTCATACCCTCCTCATTAGGACAGCTTAAATACTAGGAAAATGTTGAATGGATAAGTGGCAAAATGGAGAACATGAGAGAAAAACACTAGTTCCCTCCAAGCATCTTATATATGCTAAACTGAGGTGGTGAACACTCTAGTTTATGCTTAATCTCTCCTGTAGGAAAGGTCGTTAGGATGATATGGATCCTGAGGCAGACACTAGCTTTCTCCACTCATCCTTTGAAGGATAGAATGAGTTTGACAGAACAGTAGCTCATTTCTATAACCCTTCATAGTACAGATTAAGGTATGACAACATGTATTCTGAGAGAGAATAATATTTCCACACAGGCCTCCTAAATATGTCAGATGGAGGTAGAGCTTCACTAAACCATCCTTATCCTATTCATTAGGAAAGATCAAGGGTAGCAAAACATGGATAATCAGAGATGTTAACTCCTTCCATGCTTGCATAGGACAGACTGAGTTAGAAAGCCCACAAGTTAACTCCTGGCTTCCTCCATAGGAAAGATAAAATTAGTCAACATGGATTCTGAGATGTAGACATTGGCTCAGTCAAAGCCTCCTCCATATTACACTGTCACATGAACTCTCTACTTCACTCCCATGCTCTTCAAATCACTGTTAGAGCATCAGGTTTCTAAGAGACAGATACTAGCTTCATCCAAACCCTTTATGTAAGACAGAATGAAATTGAATGCTTACTGTTTCACTCTTAAACTTATCCACAGGACTTACTAAAGTTATGACAACATCAAATCAGAGACAGAGATAAGCGACCACTCTCCTAGTCACCTTACAAAGTAAAAGAGAACAAATTTTAGAAGAACTCAGTATGTGATCATATTAAGTCATTTCCTTGGTTAATCTCTTTTGACAATAACTGGAAGATTCAAACACAAGAGAAAACAATAAGAAAATCCAAGTGAACCATCTTGGATGATATGATCAAAAACAGAGTGAAGATACTCCATGGGTAGATAGAAAAGTTTACTAATGGCCTCAAACTATTGGTGTGTACCTGAGAATAGAGAACAATGTGTAGAGTTTATATGGGAATAGCCCACATGGGATTCTACAAATTGATGCAAGCTGGTGAGATGTAACAAGATATCAGGTCTAAGACAGTTGACTTTTGGAAGCAGTTAAGAGAGGTAGTGGTTTGCCTGATAAACAGAAACTAGAATTAGTAAATCCACTACAAATGCTGAATATTGGATTCTGTTTAACCAATAATAATCTTTCTATTACCTGGCCAGAGTTCTTCTATATAAGATATTGTCAAGAATATGGCAATTATTATGGGTCATTATCGACAAAGCAAATGTCTGGTCTTGCCCAATCAGATGGGGGGAGGGGAGAGAGGAAGAGAAGGAAGAAGAGAGGGAGGAAGGAGGGAAAGAAATAGAGGGAGGACTCATTAGGACTAGGAAGTTCTTAGGGTCCTGTTACAGTTGGTTGATGTTGTGTGCTTACATTAACCAAGATGGAGGCCAAGGCACAAGACTGCTTCCAAATTGATTAGGTCATAAAAAAAGATGATGACAAAGCAGATGGTTATACTTTGTTCACTATGAGCCCAATTCCCTGACAATGTGAGCCTATTGCCTATCAGGCATAGATCCTTATATATTACCTATTAAATATAAAGGAAAAACATTTTTATAGCCACAGTGGCTGAGAGGGTAGGGTCCCAATTAGAAAATTAAACAGAAGAAAGAATACATTGTTTCAGCTCAGGGAAGCAGTGTAGTTGTAATCAATTTCAGGATACTCTGATAGCTTTTTGGGAGAGAGAGAAAAAAAACTATCATAAAATCTATTTTACAGCAATTGTTGGCCTCTCTCACATTGAACATTGAAGAAGAGTCAGAATAGGACACAAATGAATTTATCCAAGAGCCTGTCTGTTTGCATACCCAGAACAATATTCCAGATTTCCCTAAGAATGCCCATCCTTTAGACACCTGGATCAGACTTCACCATGAACAGTGTGAGGTCACATTACTATGGAGCCAGGTCTTAGGTTGATAGTATAGTTGGAAGTACATGTTTACTGGTTACTCTTTACTGAACAGTTAAACTGGCTTCCTAGAATGAAAAGACAGACATGGGTCTGAGGAGACCCTCTTTGTTAGAGAGAAGAAAATAAAATTACCTACCTGTGCTAGGATAGAGGAAGGGTATAGATAACTTACCTGTCAAATTTCCTGTCCTCGTAGGATTTGGTTTGATTTTTGTGATCTGATGAAGTTCAGTGATCCTCAAGAGAAATCTCAGATGAGAAAGAAAAATGACACAGAACATGATTCAGGCTAGGGGTCTGGATTGGGTTCATTTTCTCCACCAGTTACACAATTAAAAGACAGGAAATCTTTCAAGCACAATATATAGCAGTGGAGACATCTCAAAAGTAGCAAATAGAAGAAATAGTTTAAGAAAAGGTATTTCCTAGGAAGGAAGACCATACTCATGCTGGAAATACACAGGAAAAAAATGACCCTCTGCAAAGAACAGGGGATGGAAAGATGGAAACCCAGTCACATCCCAAAGACAGCATTTGAAAGCCTATAGGAGTTTTCCTCCCCGAATTTATGGTTGGTCAATTTAAGACAGTTATGATGTTTGACTGAGTAGTATGTGTTATAGTCATGTCCTGATATAGCCTTGATCTTATGGAGTCAGTCTATCAGTAGGAGGCTTGCTGGCAGGAAACAAAGATGGTTGTTTTGAACTCTTAGTCTTTTATTTCAAGTCTTGAGAGTGAAAGATAAAGCCATTTTGTGGATTTGCCACATTTATTATCTTGTCTTTTCTACCTATCTGTCTAGGTACAGGGAGTCTTTCTAATACCTTGAATCTTAGACAAACTTCAGAGGTCACCTTAACTGCTGTTAGGGGCTTTAGGACAGGAACTGCTCTTAACTGCTTCCACTAGACAAAGGGTAGATGATAGGAAAATAAATATAAAGGTTTCTCAGAGGAGCAGTGATCTAAGAGGCTTTGGTAAAACTTAGCTGACAGCAATAACAGAATATGAGCCAGATAGGTGTTGGCAGTGAGACAAACTCTCAACTTAGCAGGTGAGAGTGTGTCATATAAACACAGTCATATCTGTAATACAAAACCTGAGAATGTTAGTAATACTATAATTCCTACTGATTGTGGAGTTAGAAATATACTTGAGGTAGTTTTGCTCTTGTGAGTCAAAAGAAAACACCCAAGATAATCATCTAAGGAATGATTCATAGGTTTCCTCATAGGAATCAACTAGAGTGATGATTTCTATGCCAACACCACCTACTTATAGTGAAGTGTATACTATGTCCACACAATGAAACAAAATATGAGACCCACCTTAATTACCAAGATATGGCTACTCTGTCTGCCTACAAGGGAGTCTGTCTAATTCCTACTGTCAGTTAAACCACAGATGTCACCCTAATGGCTGTTTAGTGCTTGGGGACACATACTCTTCTTAAGGACTGACAGTCAAGGTCCTTAGTGCAGTGTTGATCTAAGAGGCCATGATAAATATTAAATGATAGAAAGGGTACAGAATAGGAGACAACATTGTGATCACCTTTCTGACCTAGCCATGACCTCTCTCCTTATCTGTCTTCCTACCTGAGAGTCTATCTAACTCCCATTCTCTCAGTTTGATACTTTACTTACCCCATCTTCACTCCTACTTCACAAATTTCTCCTCTGTGATCCCCTCACCACTTTATATCTTTATCCATTTTTTTCAGTAGAGAGAAAAAAAGTATTTGTTTCCTATGGCCAGATTGGGAAGAAGATCAGGTGAACATCCAGAGTTAATCTCTGTGCTCCTGGATTGATATTAAGGTTTAAAAGAGAGCCAAAGATGTTGTAAGTTGCAGTCCTGTTCAAAATGTGGCCCTATCTACCAATGACTGTGTTTTATTAATCCTAAAGAAGTACTGGCAATTTGTTAGGATTCACTAGCATCAATGATAGATATGTCCTATATAGCCTTGAACTTATGGAGTCAGTCCATAAGCAGGAGATTTGCTGGCAGGAAATAAAGACAGTTGCTCTAGGCTCTTAGGCTTTTATCTTATGTCAGAAGGGTAAAAGGAAGCCATTTTGTGAGTTTGCCACATTTATTACCTTGTCTTGGTTTCTCTTCCTTTATGTCTACCTACTGGGAGTATCTCTAATACCTAGTCTCTCAGACCAAAATTGAAGGTCAAATTTAATGCAGTTGTGGTCTTAAGAATACTGAATACCCCATTTCCACTCCAATTTCTCATATATCTCCTCTTCCCCCCCCCCAACATCATATATTTCCATAATTTTCAGTTGTTTTTGAACTACTGGACTCAGCCTGGGCCTTAAACCAGGTTTAGACATAAATTGCCAGCATGTAAACTGAAAGCATCAAAGTAACAATAGTAAGAAAAACATATTTATTTCATATGGCCACACTGGGAAGAGAAGAGAAGAGCTACTAGGCTTCTCCAGCTAAACATTGTGTTCCTGAACTGATATTAAAGTTTAAAAAGAGAGACAAGGATATAGACCTATTAATAGAAGTCCTGTTGAAAATGTGTGTCTTAGTCAGGGTTTCTATTCCTGCACAAACATCATGACCAAGAAGCAAGTTGGGGAGGAAAGGGTTTATTCAGCTTACATCCACATGGCTGTTTATCACCAGAGGAAGTCAGGACTGGAACTCAAGCAGGTCAGGAAGCAGGAGCTGATGCAGAGGCCATGGAGAGATGTTCCTTGCTGGCTTGCTTGCTTCTCCTGGCTTGCTCAGCCTGCTCTCTTATAGAACCCAAGACTTCCAGCCCAGGGATGGCACTACTCCTTTGATCACTAATTGAGAAAATGCCCCACAGCTGGATCTCATGGAGGCATTTCCCCAACTGAAGTTCACTTCTCTGTGATAACTCCAGCCTGTGTCAAGTTGACACACAAAACTAGCCAGTACAATGTGTTCCAATCCACCAAGGACTAGGCTTTAGTCGTCTTGTAAGGTGTCTTGACAAATTGTTAGGATTGTATGAAATCTTCTTCAGGGAAAAAGGAGCCCTTCTGCTTGGTCCATGCTTTATTCTTTTTCTTTTCTCAGCATGAGATTCCTAGGGAATTTCTCATTTTGTGGAGCTCATTCTTTCAATAGTTGGATTGTCAAAATGAGACAAGAGGATCTTTTTACAACATTTTCATTTCATCTAGATCTGTTACACATTTAGTGCTCCCACATGTGCTTGGAAATTTTATCATCTACTGGAAGATAAATAATCTATAAGGTGCTACATAGGTATAGAAAATAGACTCTGTCCTTCAACTACCATCAGCTGTCAATTGGTCTTGGCAACAGACTGGATCTTCTGATACATCCCCAGTACACACTAAACTATACAATAGTTGATATTGTTCAGGTACAGTACCTGAAAAGGCAGCTTCTCTGAGTTCATGGTGCAGTGATCTTGTCAAATCCTTATCCCACTAATGTGCAGTAGTCCTACTTGATCTCTGGCAGTTACAATTTTTCCACCCCCTTCTTAGGGCCAGTGAGTGTTCATGGAACTGAAAAGCCTTCTACATGGTAAAAACTAATAGTCAACCCTTTGAAATGGATGTCCACAGAGGGATAGAAAAGTCATTCCCATAATACATTAAGTAAGGATTAGTATCTAGAGTATAAATGAGATCCTTCTAAACAGAGTTTAGTTTGGGTATCTGTGATTGCTCTTCCTGGCAATCACAGTATCAAAGATGAACCATTATTTGCCCCTTCATAAGAGGCTAGCTTATGTATTATTGTGAGATTTTATTAGAGCTGAAAATAATCTGGGCCCCATTTTTGAAACAAAATTTTGCTTAATATAGTTGAGAGGACCTGCAGACATCACTGAAAAACTAAATATTTTCAGTACTAGAGACTGATGTGGAGAATATAATAGTTTCCTCCTAACCTCCTCATTAGGACAGCTTAAATACTAGAAAATGGGGGGAAATGGGAAAATGGTAAAATTGAAATGTAAGAGAAAAACACTAATTCCCTCAAAGCATCCTCCATAGGATACACTGAGGTAAAGAACACTCTTTTCACTCTTAACTGCTCCTGTAGGAAATATCAAGTTGGGATGATATAGATCCTCAGGAACACACTGAGCTTTATTTGATAGAATGAGGTTCACAGAACAGTAGTTAACTCCTGTACTTCATATTAGAGATTAAGGCAGGAAAACATGCATTCTCAAATACAAATAGTATTTCCACATAAGCTTCCTAAGTAAGACTGATGGAGGTGGAGTTTCACTAGGTCATCCCTATCCTCATTAGGACAGATAAAGTTTAGAACAACATGACATGGATTAAGGAGATGTTAACTCCTTTCATGCCTCCATAGGACAGACTGAGTTAGAGAACACACTAGATCACTCCTGGCATTCTCCATAGGACAGATCATGTTAGGTCACCATGGATTCTGAGAGGAACACATTGGCTCACTCAAAGCCTTTTCCATAACATACTGTGACATAAATTCTTTCCTTCACTATTCACTTCAACTCAGTGTTAAAGCATCAGGCTTCTGAGAGACACACACTATCTCCCTCAAGCCAATTACTTAGGACAGAATGAGGTTGAGGGCATACTAATTCCCTTCTAACCTTATCCACAGGACTCATTATATTTGGGACAATCTCAAATCTAAGCGAGATATACTACTTCTCACCTAGACATTTTAGAAAGTAAGTGGAACAAATTTTAGAGGAACTCATTATGTGATATTAAGTCATTTATTTTCTTAATCACTTTTGACTATAAATAAAAGATTCAAATCAAAGATACATCAGTAAGAAAAAACATAAACTATCTTGGATAATAAAATCGAGGGTAGAGTGAAGACATTCCATGGGTAGATAGAAAAGTTTACTGGTGGCTTCAAACTATTGGTTTGCCTCTGAGAATAGAAAACAGTAACTGTTGTGGAAGTATGTAGAGTTTGTATTTTAGTTTCTTTCATGGGGTTCTCTGCATTGATGCATGCTGTTAAGATTTATCCCTAACTCTAGGTCTCTGTCCAAGACAGTTAACTGTTTTGGCAGTTAATGGAGGTAGTGGTTTGCCTGAAAAACAGAAATCATCTGTAGTATATCTTCTATGAATGCTGAATATAGGGTTCCCTTTGCCCAATAACAAGCTTTCTCTTTACATTGGCCAAAGTCCATCTAATTAGGAAATTCACAAGATCATACCAATCTTGGGGGCCCATTTGGGACCAAAAGAATGTCTGATGTTCCCAAATTGATCAGAGGAAGAACTAGAGAGAGAGGGGGGCAGAAGGAGGACTCCTTAGGACTAGGTATTTCTTTGTGTACAGTTACAGTTAGTTGATGTTATCTGGTTACATTAACCAACATGGAGGCCAAGTCACAGAACTCTTTCCATCTTGATAAGGTCATTATCAAAGATGATGACAAAACAGATCTTTACATTTTGCTCACAATGAAACCAACTCCGTGTTAACGTGAGCCCATTGCCTATCAGGTTGATGTCACTGAGGAATTCTTACCTTAAATACAGACATTTAGTTTTTTTTTTTTTTTTTTTTTTTTTGAGCAGATACTTTTGGTAGGTAGAGTGGAAAAAGGTAAAGGCATTGAAGCATTTTGTATAGCCTTAGTGGGTAGGGCCCCAACTAGCAATATAAATAAGCAGAGGAAGAAATTCTTAGTCTTAGCTCAGGGGAACAGTATAGTTTCAGGATTGTCCAATAGCTTCTAGAGAGCAGACAAGTAGTAAACTATCAGTCAATCCGATTTCAGCACAGTAGTTGGCCTCTCTCACATTTAACATTGAGGAAATGTCAGGATAAGGTATACAGGAATTTATCCAGCAGTCCATTTATCACCACACAGAGAGTAATTTTAAGAATTTCATTAAAAATGCCCCTCCTTTAGTCACATGGTTCAGATTTCAACATGAACAGATTGATCTTGTTTTATTGTGAAGTTACTACCTTAGGCTATTAGTATAGTTTACAGTTGGGTTTGGTGGTCTATGGCTACTGAACAGTAAACTGACTTCCTAGGGTACAAAGCCAGTGGTAGTTCTGAGGAGTTCCTCTATGTTAGTGATAAGGGAATAAAATTAACCCCCTGTGCTAGGATCGAGGAAGAATGTAGGCAACTTAAATTCCTTTCCTCTTAGGGTATGGCCTGATTGTGTGATCTAATGAGTTTGCTGATCACCAAGAGAAATCACAAATGAGAACCAAAATGACCCAGAACATGACTTAGTCTTGGGGACTTGACTGGGTTCATTTTTTGTCAGCTAAAGTATTATAAGACAAGAAGTTTTCAAGTACAACATGAAGCAGCAGAGACATCTCAAAAGCAGCAGAAAGGGTAGTTTAAGAAAAGGTGTTTCATGGGAGTGAAAATCATACTCATGCAGGAAATACACAGAGAAAATGACCCTCTGCAAAGCACAGGGGAGAATCAGAAAGCTTGAAACCTAGTCCATCTCAAGGGCAGGCACAGAAAAGCCTCTAGGACTTTTCCTAACCTAATGTAGTGTTGGCCAGTTATAAGACAGATAAGAGGGTTGATTATCATCTTTGTAGACATGTCCTGCTCTAGTCTTGAACTTATGAAGTAAGTTCATCAACAGGGGGCTTTCTAGTAGGGCACAAAGACAGGTGTTTCAAGCTCTTAGTCTTTTATTGAAAGTCAGGAGGGTGATAGAGAAGCCATTTTGTGAGTTTACCACTTTATTAACTTATCTTGGCTTCCCTTCTTATCAGTCTACCTACAGGGAGTTTCTCATATACAAAACTTTTACTGCTGTTATGGGCTTGAGAATACTGGTTGCTCTTAAGTGCTATCACCTGACCAAGGGGAATGTCAACTGTCAGGGTCCCTGGAGGAGTGTTCATCTATGGGGACTTGATAAATCATAACTGATAGCAAGGATACAGATTAGGAGACAACAAAGGGACCACCTTTCTGATCCTGGCAAGGCTTCTGTCTCTGTTTGCCCACCAGGGAATCTGTCTGACTCCTACTCTCTCAGTTTGGAACTTTTCCTACCTTATCTCCACTCCAACTTCTCACATATCTCCTCTGTATCCCCCTCACAACTTCATATCTTTTCCTATTTTTTCAGTTGTTTTTTAACTACTGAACTCAACCCATGCTCCAAACCAAGTTCAAATATAAATTGCCAACATGTAAGTTGAAAACATAAAATTAACTGTAGAAAGAAAGTATTTATTTCATATGGCTACACTGAGAAGAGGGAAGAAGAGGTATTATAATACCTGCCCAGTTAACCTGTAGGTTCCTAAAGTGATATTAAGAAAGAGCCAAGGATATAGACTTGTAAATAGGAATCCTGTTCAAAATGTGGTCCAACTCTTTCAGACTATGTTTTATTCATCCTATATGTTTTCTTGACAAATTGTTAGGATTGTTTAAAGTCTTTGAGGAAAACAAGTTTCCCTTTGCTTGGAACGTGATTTTTTTCTCTCTCAGCATGAGATCCCCAGGAATATTCTCATTTGTTGGTGTCTATTCTTTCAAGAGTAGGATTGTCAACTGAGACAGGAGGATCTTTTGATACCATTTTCATTTCATCCAGGTACGTTAAAAATTTAGTGCTCCCACATGTGCATGGAAATTGTATCTTTTAATGGAAGATAGGCAACTTATGAGGTGCTATATACTTAAAGAAAATCAAATCTTTCCTCCAAACAGCATCACCTGTCAATAGGTCTTGGCAACAAACTGGAACTTTTGATCTAACCCCAATACATACTGCAGTATTCAATGGTTTATATTGTATAGGAACTGTCCTAGGAAAAGCAGCTTCTCTGAGTTCATGTTACAGTGATCTTGTCAAATTCTGATCACACTGACTTGCTCCAGTCCTCCTTGTCCTCTGGCAGTTGCAGTTTTTCCAACCCCTCTTTTAGGGTGAGTAGAGGTTCTTGGAATTGAAACAAATTCTATGTGGTGAAAGCACATAGTCAATCCTTTGAAATTGGAAGTCCACAGAGTGATAGAAAATCTTCCCCAGAAATACATTAAGTAAAGATTAGTATCTAGAGTATAAATGAGGTCCTTTTTTTATTATGTTTTTTATTAGATATTTTCTTTATTTATATGTAAATTTCTCCTTTCCCAGTTTCCCCTCCAAAAAACAAACAAAAAAACAAAAACAACAAGAACAAACCCCTGTTGCCTCCCCCCTCCCCATGCCTGCCACCCCACCCTCTCCCACTTATTGACCCTGGCATTCCCCTACACTGGGGCACAAAACCTTCACAAGGCTGAGGTCCTTTCCTCCTATTGATGATCGAATTTGCAATCCTGTACTATACACATGCTGCCAGAACATTCAGTCCCACCATATATAGTCCTTGATTGATCTTCCTGGTAATCATAATAGCTTTCCCTTGGTGGTTAACTAGAAAGCCCATCAAAACTGAAGCATTATTTATCCCTTCATGAGATGTGATCATGTATATTATTGTGAGATTTTTATTAGAGGCAAAAATATTGTAGGACCCTGATTTTTAAACAGATTTTTTTTACTTAGTAAAATCAATAGGAACTGCAGACAGCATTGAAAAAGTATGTATCCTCAGTACTAGCAACTGAAGTGGAGCATACAAAGGTTCCCTACTAACTTCCTCATTAGGAAAGCTTAAATATTGGATTAGGGGGAAAACAAGAAAGTGGTAAATTGGAGAAAATGTAAAAAAACTACTAATTCTTTCCAAGCATCCTTCATTTGCTATACTGTAGTAGAGAACACCCTAGTTCACTCTTAACTCTTGTAGGAAAGATAAAGTTAGGATATTATAGATCATGTAAGGCAGAAAATATCTTTCTCTAATCTTCCTTTCTAGGAGAGAATAAGTTGGACAGCACAGTAGCTCACTCTTGTACTTCTCCATAGTACAAATTAAGGTAGGAAAACATGCATTCTCAGAGACAGATAATATTCCCACATATCCCCCCAAGTAGGTCAGATGTCTGTAGAGGTTCACTAGATCATCCTTATCTAATTCATTAGGACGGATCATGGTTAAAAAAACATGGATCATGAGAAGTGTTAATTTGTTTCTTGCCTCCATAGGACAGAGTTTGAGAGCACACTAGTTCACTCCTGACCTCCTCCATAGGACAGATCATGTTAGGTCAGCATGGATTCTAAGAGGTAATCATTGATCCATCCATAGTACACTGGGACCTGAACTCTTTCCTTCACTCTTATCCTCTTCCAGTAATTGTTAGAGCATCAGGTTTCTGAAACACATACACTAGCTCTCTCAAGCCTCTAAATTAGGACAGAATGAGGTTAAATGCACACTAGTTTCCCCCTAAACTTATCCATAGGACTCAATAAAGTTGTGACATCCTCAGATTAGATAGAGATAAGCTACCTCTTACCTAGACAGTTTGGAAAGTAAAGGGGAACATATTTTAAAAGAACTCAGTATGTGATCTTATTAAGTAATTTATTTTGTTAATCTCTTTTGACTGTAACTGAAAAATTCAAACATAAGACAGAACAATAAGAAAAACAAAAGCAAAACAAACCATCTTGGATGATACAAGCCAAATCAAAGTGAAAATGATCCATGTGTAGATTGAAGAGTTTATTGGTGGCTTCAAACTACTTGTCTGCCTCTGCAAATAGAAAACAGTAACTGTGGTGGAAGTATGTAGAGTTTATATGATAGTTGCCTATATGGGGTTCTGTAAATTGATGAAGGGTGTTAAGATTTATCAACAACTCATTTCTGGGTCTTCAATTCTATTCCATTGATCTACCTGCCTATCAGTGTATCAATACCATGCAGTTTTTAATCACAATTACTCTGTAGTACAGCTTCTAGGTTGAGAGAGAGAAGAAAACCATCATTCAATTCTATTTCAAAACAGTAGTTGGAATCTTTCTTATTGAACCTTGAGGAAGTATCGGGATAAGTATATAGGAACTTATCCAACAGTTTGTCTGTCTCCATACAGAGAGCAATTTTAAAAATTTCCCTAAGAATGCCCTTCCTTTAGGTACATGGATCAGTTTCACCCTGAACAAAGTGAGGTTACTTTACTATGGATCTAGGCTTTAGGTTATTAGTGTAGTTTGAAGTATGTGTTCACTGACCTCTGTTTCCTGAACAGTTAAACTGACTTCCTAGGGTACAAAGACAGGTAGTTCTAAGGAAACTCTCTTTGTTAGTGAGAAGGAAATAAAATTAAACCACTGTGCCAGGATGGAGGAAAGGCTTAGGTTCCTTACCTGTCAAATTTCCTATCCTTTCAGGGTTTAGTCTGATTATGTGATCTGATAAGTTTATGATCCCAAAGAAAATCTCTGAAGAGAACCAAAATGATACAAAACATGACTCATGCTAGGGGACTCGATTGGGTTCATTTTTTCAGTCAGTTAAAGAATCATAAGACAAGAAGTCTTCAAGCACAAA
Organism: Montemys delectorum; assembly: GCA_019843815.1. Taxonomy (NCBI): domain Eukaryota; kingdom Metazoa; phylum Chordata; class Mammalia; order Rodentia; family Muridae; genus Montemys; species Montemys delectorum. The sequence continues at coordinate 16,516 of JADRCD010028953.1, forward strand.
ATCAGAGACATCTCAAAATAGCAAACAAAAACAATA